>VYZU01066382.1:0-128463 GCA_013401355.1 Ceyx cyanopectus | reverse complement strand
ATCACAGCCAAGAATAAAATGCATAATGTATCTAATTCCCTTTCTATATAAGGAACTGATCCTGACTGCTTTCTTGTTCTCAGGCAGCTGGACCACACAATGCTATGCTTGCTTCTTGCCAGAGTATCACTAAGAAAGGAAAGGGAGGAATCTTATCGCGAATCAAACATGTTCAACAGCAGCTGAGCTGGGATCCTTGCACTGTGGTTGGAGAAGGTGATATCACCCATCACTGGCGAATAAAAGCCTAGGCCTGGGGCAGATACAAATGCTTCAGAGTCCCTAAAACACCAAATTCTGACAATGGGAGACTGATCCTGGGAAGAAAACCACCAAAAGGCTACAAAGCATACATGTGACTCTGCTGCATTTGGCATGTAGGTACATAAAGGAGATGCTTCCACGTTTTCACTATGCATTTCGGATTCAGCCTTAGTGAGCAGGGGTAAAAATCAAGGAGTACTTGGGCAACCATGGTACAAGGCACAGAGCTCTGGCAGGGCCATCTCCTGCTGCTTTGAACACATGGCTTTGAAGCTCTGTCACTTGCACCTTGCCTCGCTAGAAACAAAGCCCCAGGTTTCATTTAAGAAAGTAATCAGTTGGGAAAGTTCAAAGAGGAGTAATTTTCAGCCTCTCGTAATTTGGGAAATACAACAAAGTTGTAAACCCCACCTTCTCAGTGATTTGCCTGGAAAACATAACCATGCAATTGTACACTCCCAGGAAGGCAGATACAAAGCATCTCATCTCTAAAATGCCTTGGGTGCCGCAGAGGTCTGCAGGTGTACCCGGGGTGTGCACGCTCAAACACACCTGCCAAAGCAGGTTGCAGCTTGTAGACAACAACATGGAGATACTTGATGCCTGCAAATTTGGGATGAAAGCAACTTGGTGAATATTTCTGCAACATTTGAAAGACTTAACTCTAGTGGTCTCAGTAGAAGTTAAACTCCCCTTGTCATGTCTGATGCTAGGATGAAGGGTACAAAGCAGCTGAACACTTGTGTCAGGAAAATCACAGAAACAAACAGCCTCATACAACAGAACTGCTAAAAGGTGATACATGGAGTTTTCATGCCCAAAAGCATTGAGATATTTCAAGGCTACAGTGCTAACACACCGCATAAGAACACTGGTGCATTTAGAAGGCTGAAATACCAATCTCATTTTTATTGGTTTCTGCTTTGTTACACCAAGAGCAAAGTTAAAATCCCCTTCCATCTTTTAATCAAACATGCTACTTTTGTTGTTGTTGTTTGGTTTTGGTTAACTCCCAACATCAAGCCAGACTGACAAGATTCCTGTAATTTTACAAGGGAATCTTTCTTCCCTCCACCCCCTTATTCTATTAAACATTAATTCTGTGTAGAGGCTGCTACACCACGTCACATTCATTTTGTGAAGTCTGCTGCACTGTGCTAGATATAATTTAGTAACAACATTTAACCTTTTTTCTTAGGCTCTCAGAAGGCCATGCAATGGAAAAAGTCCATCCCACGGGCAGAGGGATTAGCACAGTCTTATATCCTATATTTTGGCATCCTGTGTTGCAGCCTTCATAATGGCCACTCATCCATGTGAACTGTATCCTGTGTCTAAAAAAGTACTGTCTCCACAGGCTTTGGTACAGGGTGAGGCTACAGCTCCAGGTCGCGACACAGCAATTTACTTTCCCTTCTTCCTGCAACATTTAAGTTCCAGCAAATATTCAACACCTAGCCAACTGGGACCTTCACACTGTTTTACAGAGTCATACAAAGCTTTCTTCTATTCATACTTTGATGTCATTTGTGTTGATAATTTTTTTTTAGTTTATCTTTCAGGGTGAAGGAACAATACTTCCACTGTGCCTAAGCAGGATACTGATGCGTAAGTATGCCCCAAACCAAACAAAGATGAATCATATTGTGCCAATATTGCAGTTACATTGCCATAAAGAAAATGTAATTAAACTCCAAATATGTATTAGGTGAAACTGAAGTGTTTCTTCTGTTGATGCAGGGTTTAGATTTCTGTGCAGTTATTCTATATAGCTAATTTCCGTATAGCTCTGTTGAGTGTTTTCCAGTCATGGATGTCAACCTGCTTTAGAGAGGTAAGCAAGAGNCGCCCCCCCCCGACCCGCCCCGAGGGCTGACGTCACACGGCTCTGACGACACTCAGTCGCCAGAGGTGCCGCGCGTGACGTCACGCCCGCCCTCAAGCTACAAGGCAGAGAACAGCGGGTTCCCCGCAGCCCTGCCCCTGCCCGGGGAGGTACAAACCGCAAAGCCATTTTTCACTGTGCCCTTCAAAATGTCCCACACAGAGTCTCTCGGAGGCAGCATTGGGTGTTCCGAGCAGCTTCAGGCTCCAGCCATGGCCTTGTTCAGAGCTGGGTTCAGGACAGAAGCAGGGGGCTTATGTTCAGCAGAGGGGCATGCAATGGGTTTGACTGCAAAGAACAGACATCTAGAGGTGGAACATCGATGGCAATTTATTTTGCTAGGTACAAAAGTGAAGGACTTTCACATACCAGAACTCTGCACTCTTAAGAGGTTTCCTTCAAACATTATGTGCTCTTCTAAATAGGCAAAAGCTCATAAATGTTGCAAAGAAAGGTCCAGTAAAATTAAACATGAGAGCCAGGTTACAATTATTTGCAGCAGAAATTTTTTAATGACACCTCATCTCCCAGGTTGGCTTCTGGCAGGATTAGGAAACTAAAGAGTAGATAATCTTTGAACACAAAATTAGGAAGAGCCTCTGCTGCAAACCATCGTACCTGCAACAGGCACCGGGGCCCAGGCAGAACAGAAACAGGAGGGCTGGATGGAAGAGCTACTGAGGAGGTTTCAGCACAGGGGGATTCAGATGGTGTCAGGGATCAGAGGTGTCCTGTGCCAGCTCAGCCCCTGTGAGTGATGGGGCTGGTCCCACCTTGAGTTCAAAGAACTTGTTCCTCTTCAGGACTTAAATGGTCCTGTTTAGCCTTTGTTTTCTTTAGACTGAGGGTTTGGTGGGAGGCCATGGTGCTGCAGGGAGGTGGATTTTGGGAGCAAAACTCTTTTTCCATGCTCCCAATGTGCTGAGTATCAGCACTGACCATCAGGATGTTCCTCTTTACAATCCAGAGAGTGAGAAACCTTCCTCAGCGATGTCCTGTCTCCTTACCCACTATGATATTAGGGTCACAGGAAACTTCCAGTTCAGAATCACCACAGGAAATTTCATTCATGATATTTCCCCAGAGTTTTGACCTCACCAGCTGAAATCATAGCACAACTCAAAGGCCCAGGATATTTGAAGATGCTGTTGATATCTGATACCTAATAATTCTGTCACCATCATATCACTCCCAGCTAAAATCACCCCACCCCTATTGTATCGCTGCAGCACCACTAACTCCCACAGACTGAGTAAGCCAGAGGTTTTTTCATATGTCCTTTTCCTCCATCACAGCTGCAGAAGATGCACAGTGCTGCACAAGGGACTTATGCAACCTGGACAGCCAGGACCTTCTTGCTCATTTCAACCAGGGTGAGATTTGGTGAAATAAACCTTTTGTTTGTTTTAGAAATTTCAGTCCCAGATTCTTATGCAGCTGCCAAACTCCCAGCAGTGACTTAAGAGCAAGAGTAATTACTTTAATGAATCAGATACAACAAATTGGATAAGGCCCTAAATAATGTTCTTTTGAGCCCACATTGGCAGATGGCTGGGATGGCTTGACAGAGGAGTAGGCTTGCTAAAAGTGCTTTGGGGAAAAGAAAAAAATCAACTAACAAACAAACAAAAGCAACTTAGGGAAAAAAAACCCCACAACAACACTGCTCAGCTACACTAACAGCCTGAGCCTCTGTGGGTCAGGGGTTTTTTCTGATGAACTCTGTTCTCGTGAGTGAAGAAATGCTCCGTGGTTTGAGGCAAGGGAGTAAGCAGCAGGACTCATCTCTTTGTAATGACTTTGCTCCTGGGTTGGTTTTTTTTTCCAGGTGTAAAAGTGAGATACTCTTTTCTGCTGTTTGAAGTGTGCAGCTTATGAGCTTTCAGCTCTGTTTTAATTATAGCACTCGTCCTAAAGAGCTAAGATCTAGTATGCAAATCTCTGTCCTAGGCAATGCTGCTTCACTGGAGATACCGCAGCTCCAGCAGGGCTGGCGTGTACAGCTCCCAGGGAAAGCAGAAGCTGGTTTTCTTCTCAGCAGACCATGAAGCTTTTATTTCTGTCTTTCATCCCTCCTCAGTGCAATGCAAAGTTTGGGTTTGGATGAGAACAACTTCTCATCACACCTGAGCCAACTGGGACCTTCACACTGTTTTACAGAGTCATACAAAGCTTTCTTCTATTCATACTTTGATGTCATTTGTGTTGATAATTTTTTTTTAGTTTATCTTTCAGGGTGAAGGAACAATACTTCCACTGTGCCTAAGCAGGATACTGATGCGTAAGTATGCCCCAAACCAAACAAAGATGAATCATATTGTGCCAATATTGCAGTTACATTGCCATAAAGAAAATGTAATTAAACTCCAAATATGTATTAGGTGAAACTGAAGTGTTTCTTCTGTTGATGCAGGGTTTAGATTTCTGTGCAGTTATTCTATATAGCTAATTTCCGTATAGCTCTGTTGAGTGTTTTCCAGTCATGGATGTCAACCTGCTTTAGAGAGGTAAGCAAGAGTCATAGAATCAGAGAACAGTTTGGGTTAGAAAGGATCTTAATCATTTCATTTCAACCTCCCTGCCATGGGCAGGGACATCTCCCATTAGACCAGGTTGCTCAAAGCCCCATCAAACCTGACCTTGAACACTTCCAGAGAGGGGGCATCCACATCTTCTCTGAGCAATCTGTTCCAGTGTCTCACCACTCTCACAGTGAAGAATTTCTTCCTTATATCTAATCTAAATCTATCCTCTTTCAGTTTAAAACCATTGTCCCTCATCCTATCACTACACTGCCTGATAAAAACCCTTCCTCAGCTCTCCTGCAGGCTCCCTTTAAGTACTGGCAGGTGACTATAAGGTCAAGAATGATTATCCCATTTATCAAAGTGAAAACCAAAGAACAGAAAGGTCATTTGTCAAACATCAAATCAGTGACAGAACATGAACTATGATCTAGTGTTTGCATTAATGGCATAACTCTACTAAGACTCTTAAAGGGTAGGATTTCTGTAGCATTGTCACTCCACTAGGACAATGACCTATGAGCAAGTCCTAAACACTCTCTAGGAGGTAAAGTCAGGTTTCATCAGATGTACAGTCCAATAACAAGATTTAAGGATCACTGAGAACACACAGCTTGGTTTTCTATTGCCTGAAACTGTTCTTGCCTTCAAGAATTATTTACTGCAAATTTTAGCCAGAATAAAACAAACTGCATCTATATTGACAACTACATGTTCGTTTGTTCCCTAGCAGATAATATTCCATTTGCCCACACTTGNAATCACCACAGGAAATTTCATTCATGATATTTCCCCAGAGTTTTGACCTCACCAGCTGAAATCATAGCACAACTCAAAGGCCCAGGATATTTGAAGATGCTGTTGATATCTGATACCTAATAATTCTGTCACCATCATATCACTCCCAGCTAAAATCACCCCACCCCTATTGTATCGCTGCAGCACCACTAACTCCCACAGACTGAGTAAGCCAGAGGTTTTTTCATATGTCCTTTTCCTCCATCACAGCTGCAGAAGATGCACAGTGCTGCACAAGGGACTTATGCAACCTGGACAGCCAGGACCTTCTTGCTCATTTCAACCAGGGTGAGATTTGGTGAAATAAACCTTTTGTTTGTTTTAGAAATTTCAGTCCCAGATTCTTATGCAGCTGCCAAACTCCCAGCAGTGACTTAAGAGCAAGAGTAATTACTTTAATGAATCAGATACAACAAATTGGATAAGGCCCTAAATAATGTTCTTTTGAGCCCACATTGGCAGATGGCTGGGATGGCTTGACAGAGGAGTAGGCTTGCTAAAAGTGCTTTGGGGAAAAGAAAAAAATCAACTAACAAACAAACAAAAGCAACTTAGGGAAAAAAAACCCCACAACAACACTGCTCAGCTACACTAACAGCCTGAGCCTCTGTGGGTCAGGGGTTTTTTCTGATGAACTCTGTTCTCGTGAGTGAAGAAATGCTCCGTGGTTTGAGGCAAGGGAGTAAGCAGCAGGACTCATCTCTTTGTAATGACTTTGCTCCTGGGTTGGTTTTTTTTTCCAGGTGTAAAAGTGAGATACTCTTTTCTGCTGTTTGAAGTGTGCAGCTTATGAGCTTTCAGCTCTGTTTTAATTATAGCACTCGTCCTAAAGAGCTAAGATCTAGTATGCAAATCTCTGTCCTAGGCAATGCTGCTTCACTGGAGATACCGCAGCTCCAGCAGGGCTGGCGTGTACAGCTCCCAGGGAAAGCAGAAGCTGGTTTTCTTCTCAGCAGACCATGAAGCTTTTATTTCTGTCTTTCATCCCTCCTCAGTGCAATGCAAAGTTTGGGTTTGGATGAGAACAACTTCTCATCACACCTGAGCCAACTGGGACCTTCACACTGTTTTACAGAGTCATACAAAGCTTTCTTCTATTCATACTTTGATGTCATTTGTGTTGATAATTTTTTTTTAGTTTATCTTTCAGGGTGAAGGAACAATACTTCCACTGTGCCTAAGCAGGATACTGATGCGTAAGTATGCCCCAAACCAAACAAAGATGAATCATATTGTGCCAATATTGCAGTTACATTGCCATAAAGAAAATGTAATTAAACTCCAAATATGTATTAGGTGAAACTGAAGTGTTTCTTCTGTTGATGCAGGGTTTAGATTTCTGTGCAGTTATTCTATATAGCTAATTTCCGTATAGCTCTGTTGAGTGTTTTCCAGTCATGGATGTCAACCTGCTTTAGAGAGGTAAGCAAGAGTCATAGAATCAGAGAACAGTTTGGGTTAGAAAGGATCTTAATCATTTCATTTCAACCTCCCTGCCATGGGCAGGGACATCTCCCATTAGACCAGGTTGCTCAAAGCCCCATCAAACCTGACCTTGAACACTTCCAGAGAGGGGGCATCCACATCTTCTCTGAGCAATCTGTTCCAGTGTCTCACCACTCTCACAGTGAAGAATTTCTTCCTTATATCTAATCTAAATCTATCCTCTTTCAGTTTAAAACCATTGTCCCTCATCCTATCACTACACTGCCTGATAAAAACCCTTCCTCAGCTCTCCTGCAGGCTCCCTTTAAGTACTGGCAGGTGACTATAAGGTCAAGAATGATTATCCCATTTATCAAAGTGAAAACCAAAGAACAGAAAGGTCATTTGTCAAACATCAAATCAGTGACAGAACATGAACTATGATCTAGTGTTTGCATTAATGGCATAACTCTACTAAGACTCTTAAAGGGTAGGATTTCTGTAGCATTGTCACTCCACTAGGACAATGACCTATGAGCAAGTCCTAAACACTCTCTAGGAGGTAAAGTCAGGTTTCATCAGATGTACAGTCCAATAACAAGATTTAAGGATCACTGAGAACACACAGCTTGGTTTTCTATTGCCTGAAACTGTTCTTGCCTTCAAGAATTATTTACTGCAAATTTTAGCCAGAATAAAACAAACTGCATCTATATTGACAACTACATGTTCGTTTGTTCCCTAGCAGATAATATTCCATTTGCCCACACTTGTTTTTTTTTATTTTTCTCTTTTTTCAAATGGGATGAATTTTCATGCCTTGTTAACTCCTTTCTAGAGATATAAATTAACATCTAGCAATACAGGCACTCTGCTTTATGGCATTTCTGTCTTGTTCTTCACCCCTCCAAAAGCCATGAACAATTATTTCTGGGCTCCTCAGCTGTGCTTGGCTCCTCAGTGCTGTTCAGACATCATCTCTCTGGTCAGAACTGTTCAGTTAGTTCTCAACTGATGGGACTGATATTACTAAAACTGTTAAAATATCTGCTCAGTTTATTAGACATTCTCCTGTTCAGAATAGATTCTCATCAAGTCTGAGAAAGAAACATGAAGGTTCAGTAGACTGAATGAGTTTGACCATGCAGCTCCAGAGGAGAAGGGTTTATCAGGAGACACAGCTCTTCCTCATTCTCAACCAACATTTCCTGTGATTTCAGCAATGATTTTTAAGATACTGTGGGGTGCACAGTTTAACATGCAGCAAGCACATTGGGCAGAGCTGCTATTCCACCCCCACCCCGTGATTGCTCTTTGTCAATGCCCTCATTTGTGGTATCTCCACTTATAATTCTCATAATTTGTATTTTTTTCTTCTTCTGGCCTCCAAGTACCACTTAAAATGGTCCTCCCATCAGTAAATGCTACTCAAAACACAGTCTGGGNGGGAAAAAAAACCCCACAACAACACTGCTCAGCTACACTAACAGCCTGAGCCTCTGTGGGTCAGGGGTTTTTTCTGATGAACTCTGTTCTCGTGAGTGAAGAAATGCTCCGTGGTTTGAGGCAAGGGAGTAAGCAGCAGGACTCATCTCTTTGTAATGACTTTGCTCCTGGGTTGGTTTTTTTTTCCAGGTGTAAAAGTGAGATACTCTTTTCTGCTGTTTGAAGTGTGCAGCTTATGAGCTTTCAGCTCTGTTTTAATTATAGCACTCGTCCTAAAGAGCTAAGATCTAGTATGCAAATCTCTGTCCTAGGCAATGCTGCTTCACTGGAGATACCGCAGCTCCAGCAGGGCTGGCGTGTACAGCTCCCAGGGAAAGCAGAAGCTGGTTTTCTTCTCAGCAGACCATGAAGCTTTTATTTCTGTCTTTCATCCCTCCTCAGTGCAATGCAAAGTTTGGGTTTGGATGAGAACAACTTCTCATCACACCTGAGCCAACTGGGACCTTCACACTGTTTTACAGAGTCATACAAAGCTTTCTTCTATTCATACTTTGATGTCATTTGTGTTGATAATTTTTTTTTAGTTTATCTTTCAGGGTGAAGGAACAATACTTCCACTGTGCCTAAGCAGGATACTGATGCGTAAGTATGCCCCAAACCAAACAAAGATGAATCATATTGTGCCAATATTGCAGTTACATTGCCATAAAGAAAATGTAATTAAACTCCAAATATGTATTAGGTGAAACTGAAGTGTTTCTTCTGTTGATGCAGGGTTTAGATTTCTGTGCAGTTATTCTATATAGCTAATTTCCGTATAGCTCTGTTGAGTGTTTTCCAGTCATGGATGTCAACCTGCTTTAGAGAGGTAAGCAAGAGTCATAGAATCAGAGAACAGTTTGGGTTAGAAAGGATCTTAATCATTTCATTTCAACCTCCCTGCCATGGGCAGGGACATCTCCCATTAGACCAGGTTGCTCAAAGCCCCATCAAACCTGACCTTGAACACTTCCAGAGAGGGGGCATCCACATCTTCTCTGAGCAATCTGTTCCAGTGTCTCACCACTCTCACAGTGAAGAATTTCTTCCTTATATCTAATCTAAATCTATCCTCTTTCAGTTTAAAACCATTGTCCCTCATCCTATCACTACACTGCCTGATAAAAACCCTTCCTCAGCTCTCCTGCAGGCTCCCTTTAAGTACTGGCAGGTGACTATAAGGTCAAGAATGATTATCCCATTTATCAAAGTGAAAACCAAAGAACAGAAAGGTCATTTGTCAAACATCAAATCAGTGACAGAACATGAACTATGATCTAGTGTTTGCATTAATGGCATAACTCTACTAAGACTCTTAAAGGGTAGGATTTCTGTAGCATTGTCACTCCACTAGGACAATGACCTATGAGCAAGTCCTAAACACTCTCTAGGAGGTAAAGTCAGGTTTCATCAGATGTACAGTCCAATAACAAGATTTAAGGATCACTGAGAACACACAGCTTGGTTTTCTATTGCCTGAAACTGTTCTTGCCTTCAAGAATTATTTACTGCAAATTTTAGCCAGAATAAAACAAACTGCATCTATATTGACAACTACATGTTCGTTTGTTCCCTAGCAGATAATATTCCATTTGCCCACACTTGTTTTTTTTTATTTTTCTCTTTTTTCAAATGGGATGAATTTTCATGCCTTGTTAACTCCTTTCTAGAGATATAAATTAACATCTAGCAATACAGGCACTCTGCTTTATGGCATTTCTGTCTTGTTCTTCACCCCTCCAAAAGCCATGAACAATTATTTCTGGGCTCCTCAGCTGTGCTTGGCTCCTCAGTGCTGTTCAGACATCATCTCTCTGGTCAGAACTGTTCAGTTAGTTCTCAACTGATGGGACTGATATTACTAAAACTGTTAAAATATCTGCTCAGTTTATTAGACATTCTCCTGTTCAGAATAGATTCTCATCAAGTCTGAGAAAGAAACATGAAGGTTCAGTAGACTGAATGAGTTTGACCATGCAGCTCCAGAGGAGAAGGGTTTATCAGGAGACACAGCTCTTCCTCATTCTCAACCAACATTTCCTGTGATTTCAGCAATGATTTTTAAGATACTGTGGGGTGCACAGTTTAACATGCAGCAAGCACATTGGGCAGAGCTGCTATTCCACCCCCACCCCGTGATTGCTCTTTGTCAATGCCCTCATTTGTGGTATCTCCACTTATAATTCTCATAATTTGTATTTTTTTCTTCTTCTGGCCTCCAAGTACCACTTAAAATGGTCCTCCCATCAGTAAATGCTACTCAAAACACAGTCTGGGGATCTCTAGGAGACAGCTGGGAGCAGCAATATAAATTGATACCTCTAGGCAAAAAAATTATGCTCAACTAGCAGAGCTCCAAGTTTGGAAGAATTCCCCCACACCAACTATTTGTGCATTCATTTGAAGAGTAGAGGAAGCAGTCAATCGTGCTATTCAAAGAAATAAACAGACATGTGACAGTTGTGAAGAAAGTTCCCAGACCTTTACATTCATGCTCTGTAGTGTACACTGAGATTCACTAAGAGAATGTGATTTACCCCTGCAAATGAAAAGACAAGAAGTTGTTATTGCTCTTTATCTCGTTACAAAATGTATTTAGAAGCTTTCACCACTAAATACAGAAAGGTGGCATTTAAGTGAGAGCTTCCAGTACCCATGGAGAGATTATGTAGAGTCTCATAGGAACATCCCTGTCCCATTTCTTTTCTCCACCAGCTGCCTATACTGCCAGTTTAAAACTCCCATCCCCAGTATCTCATTGAAATTGTTTCCCACTCCCAGGCCAGATGTTGCAGAGCCCCTCTCTGCCCATGGTTTTTTTAATTCTGCCTCATTTCTTCTCCCAGTTTCTTTTTATCCCCTGACACCATTTCTTTGCAGACCCCAAGCCTGTCACTCATTCTTCTTCCCACCCAAGAAACACTTCTATTTCAGACCTCAGCTCCTTCCACCTCAGAGTTTAATCACAGCTTCTGTGTACCAAGTGCCATTTGAGCTCTGTTTCCAGTAAGGTGCAGTTTTCATCCTCTCTAATTTCAAGGAGTTTCAAACCTTCTCCCCACTCAGGAAAATAAACCAAACAAGCTCCTCTCAGCATAAGCTCCCTACACACAGCAGCTCAGAAGCATAATGGTGGGGAAATCCTGCTCCCATTCAGGATGGAAAAGGTCCAGAAGGGATGAAAGCTGTGAAAATTTAACTGCTGCTTTGCTGTGCATAACACCAGGTGCAGTTTTCCAAAGAACAGTCACCATTTAACCCAACTGTCACAAGAACAGCACAGGGAATACCTCTGACATGGGTGAAAACAGCAGCCACATACAGTGAGATAATCCTTCCAAGCATTGTCAGTTTTCATGCAGGGCTTTGCTAGACAGCCAGTGGCAACCAGATGTGGTGAGAGGGAATCCAAAAATCATTTTATGAGAGAACAACAGGCCAGCTACCCCACGCCTGGTCAGGACAGCCTTGCTCCACAGCCTGCCCCACACATGATGCTGTTGCCAAGTGTAATAATTTCAGTGCAGGTTTTGAATCTGTTTCTCTTAGCAAAAGTTTCAAGTTCTCGGAATGGAATTGTGCCCCCTCATTACATGGATACCCCAGGAGAAATAAGCAGAATTCATATTTTAAATTAGAATTTCTAAGACTGTGTCATCACTTTGGAACGAAGTTTGAAACCCTGTCAGTCCCAGGGTGGTTTTATCAGCAGAACTGAAGGTGATTAATTCTGCAGCTGGGGCTCCTGAATGAAGTGTGTTACTCTAATGAATCATCCACTAATTCCTAGTCCTCCTTTTCTTCATCTCTGCCATATTGGGATAGGTAACTGAAGGATTCAAGGGGGAACTGGACAATCTCTGTTGTTCAATACCCTTGTTTTGATTTTCACATGTTCCTCTTTCCAGACACTAACCCATGACACCAGTTAGCAACAGTGGCAGTGGCGCAAACAGAAGCTGCAAGAGCAATGTCATTCTGACTTGGCTTTAGGGGAACAAAAAAAAAAAAAGAAAGAAGAAAAAGCAAGCCTAGATTGGAGATTAAGTCATTCCCTCTGATTTTTCATCAGAAGAATAGCCTTCATGATTTCCATATAAGAGACTGAGCTTGGTTCTCAGGGCAGATATTCCTAAATCCAGAGGGTGTCAGGGCATCACAACTGCCTCTGCAGGGACAAACAGCCAGTCTTCCCTGCTCTGGGGAGATATTCAGGGAAGGGATTTACAGGATGGAGAAGAGACACCTGAGGACTCTCCCCTTTGGTCCATGGCCTGGAGAGAAGGATCTATCAGGTTCTAAACCTGGCTCCTAACCAATGACATTCAATCACCCTTGGATATGGTGGTGCATTTGCAAGCTGAAAAGTAGGCAGTGGGCCTTTTAAGTGAAAGCTGAGATTATCCTGTGCTAATATGACTCTAAAAAGTACCTTGGGTCTGGTTTCTTAAAGGCCACTGCAGGAAGGCATGCAAACTCATGCTGCTGAGCTCACTAGGCTTTTGCAGGCTCTCTGGGAAAGGTGGTGGCAGAGGCAGACAGAGCTGAACCCAAGCACTTGTTACCAACACAGCTGTAGAGAGGCTGCAAACAACTGCTTGGAGCTCAGTAAAAGTCCATGAAATAAAGTTTGTGAGGGGAGCCTCATTTGGCTAGCATGGCCTTGCAATCAAGTTAATTAAACTGGTGGAAAGGCCAAAGAAGATGTAGATAAATCAGGTTAAACTCTCACTTATGCTGATTTAATGTAATTCAGTACAGTATCAGTGCTAGTTAAATTGATTATAGAGTTAACTGGTTTAAATACATTTGCCCTAAGTACTGGCACTGGTTTAACTAGGCTGCTTTAAATTCAAAAGGAAACAGTACACCTCTGCCAACTTTTTCCTGTTGTATTTAAACCAGTACAACCAGTAGAGACATGCAAGAAACTACTTTTAACAAGGAGCAAAGTGCACCAAGAAAAGAGAACTTGGCCCAGCAGCACTGGTCTCTGGTGCCCTATTCTCAGCCTTCCTGAGAAACTGTGTCATCTTCACATCAACAACACTTAGGTCTAAATTTGTTTCCTGAAAATCCTATTATAAAAGGTGAGACCAAAATCACAGCTCATTTTTTTTCAAAATACACATAATCTCATCAGTCTAGGGGGAAGGTGTTTGTTTGCTTTCCCACTGTCCAATAATAGTTTCAAATGGAAAGAATATAGATTTTTTTTTTTTTCAGTGAAAACATTCTCAGGATTTCTATTTTGATCCAGTCCTGTGAATGC
The DNA here is from genome assembly GCA_013401355.1 of Ceyx cyanopectus. Classification (NCBI taxonomy): domain Eukaryota; kingdom Metazoa; phylum Chordata; class Aves; order Coraciiformes; family Alcedinidae; genus Ceyx; species Ceyx cyanopectus. The sequence goes on along the minus strand of VYZU01066382.1, from coordinate 114,809 downwards.
TTCCTGTGCTTTGTCTGGATTTTGGGAGGGATTTCATTACAAGTGTTATTTGAAGAAAATAAGGTTTTTCCTTCTTTACTTTAGAAATATTAACTTTTATAGTTAGTAGCCAGAATGAGCTCAAATACCAAGACCCTCATATTTCTGCTTTACATCAGGCCTTTTCACATGTATTATGGAATGCAGACCCTCCCTAAATGTCTTAAAATACTCACCTGAAATCAGAAAAAGTTCTTAAATATTATGCTATTAAATATAACATTATTAACCACACAATCCCTTTGGGTTTTTTTCCCCCCTGCAATTCATTTCAATATAACCACCTAAAGAGTTCATTTTCGAACAAAAACTAAACAGTGAGAGAATCAGAAATCCAAAGCAAAAAAAAAAAAATCTTTAATACAAAGCCTGTTGAGACTTATGATGTTTTTAAAGCAGAGGAATTAAAGAATAAGGGCCAATTTGCTGAGCTTTTGTGTTACCTTTCATGCTTCTGGATATTGAAAAAGGATGCCCTTGGCTAGAAAAGCCTTGTGGCAAGTATTTTAAATCCATATTATACAGAGATAATTAGCAGTATCAAGGGCCAAAACTACATGGAGACAAGATCAAAACTGACCATAAAAAAAAATAAAAAAGGATTCCCAAAACTCTTCATAAGTGATCATTAGATGCTTTGCTCATAGTACTTGCCTACTCCAGAAACCCCACAGGGATTTAATCCTTTTTTACTTTCCTTTTTTCTCTCTCAGTCATCTGCCATTTGATCTGAACAGGCAATGCAAGTCTGTGTCGTTGCCTCCATCTACCAGGAAAGGATAATTTGCCAGAGGATTTTTTCTTTAAAGGCAAGAGGCTTTGTTTAAAAAAAAAAAAATAAAAAAAAAAAAATGGAAGTTTAGGGCCAGATAACCCAACATGCTAAATATGGATCTGTCAGACCCATTGCCTACTTAGGGAGGAAGACACATGATTCATCAGCCATGAAGAAAGGATGCCCCTTCCCTCCACGTAAATCCAGGGATGAGTTTGAATATTTACTTAAATACATGCGTCCAAGAAGCAGAAAATGAGTCAACTTGCCCAGTAATATGCCTCTCTAATTGTCTATTTGCATCCCTCCATCAGCTCTTTCCCCACACTTCTTTTATTCAGTGTTGACCCAGTACTTGTTCCTGTCAGTTTAAGGCAGGGCATGATGCTCACATCATCTCTCATTTGGACCTTCTCTGGCCACCCAACAGCAAGACACCCAAATGTGGGAGCAGTGTTTAACTGCTTGGTCACCCCAGGTGGTGGCCTGTGGGTGCTCAGTGCAACAACCCCCATAGTACAGTTTGAACCACTACAGCTTCTTTTAACAGGTTGACTTTGGCAGTCCTTTGGGAAGCATCCAGTTCAAAACTACTTTCTGTATTAGAAGACTTAATAAAGAATAGCAGAGTCTGGATGAAATTGTACATAGCTAAGTAACTCCAATCTATGATCAGACATGGGGATTAACCTTCCACACCCTGCTAGATGATGTATTGCATGAGAACAGGGTATTCAAACTGCTTCAGATGGCCTCAATTATTTGGCACAGCAGCCTTCATGGATATGGCTAAAATGAGCTGACTTCTCTCCAAGCAAGAAAGCCAGACTTGGAGCTCATGTTGTCTGCTTTCCCAGAAGTTAATGCCATTACTGTGGCAAAATGGAATAAAAAGGACAGTCTGTACTTGTGGGAGAATGGAGAAAATACCCTCTAGTGATTTCCATGAAAAGTAATTGCACAGCAGGCCTTAACCCACACTTATTTGCAATACAAAGGCCTTGCTCAGCAACAAGCTAGGTCTACTTGGAAGACGTCAGTCTAGAGCAGCCAAAGTTACCCAGTTGTGTTACCTGCCCCTTCTCACATTAGCTGTCCTTGACAAAAGTGGAGGACATTTGTGTCAAGTTATAGACCTCTGTTTGCCTATGGATGTCCAGACAGTGCAGATTAGACACCACTACTTCAGCCCAAAACTATCAAGGAGTGTCAAAGAAGCCAGTACTTGCCAGACACACATTATTTCATCTAGCTAATTAGCCCTGATGATCACCAGAATCTCCACTAGTCTTTTAAAATTCAATAAAGACACAAAGGAAGCTCATGCTGTAGCTCACAGAGATGTTCAGCTATGTACCCACAGGAATTCCTGCATCAGTTATACCAGATCCTAATCAAGTGAGAGCTATTTCTGAAGTAGATTAATCTGTCGGGAGCTGATAAAGTCTATCTTGCTTAACTTTCCCTGTCAGTGGCTGGATTTACTGGAACCAGGGCTGTACTGGGGACTACAAGTACTTACTGTAGGACCATAGCTCAAGATGCATGGAAAGCCTGAAGAAGGTGCTATCCAAGCCAAATTCTTACAGGGAGCTCGATCTCCCCTATTAATGTCAAATGATCACAATACAGCTTAATACTTTTCTGTCCTTCCATGGAAAATCATCTTCCCCCTATGAAGCAGGGTTATTAACCAGGGGCTACATTTCTCATCTACTGCAAAAGGGGCAGCCACTGTGACATCCCGTGTCTTACTGAGATATAATCAAATCCATGGCTAAGGTTGACACTCAGAACCCCCTGCAGAACATGAGGGCAGTTAGCACTTCTGGGACAAGGACAGTCATTTTCACTCAAGGCCTGAAAGCCCATCAGGTCTCAGCTACCAGGGCTACTCTGGTGCACACCTGCAGTTTGCAACATCTGCAAACCAGCCAAAGACCCCAAGTTGGCTCTGATAAGAAATAAAAATACATTATTTATAATTTCTATGTATTATTAGAAACAGCACAAGGTGCAGTCGCTGGCACTTCCCTGTATCCTAAGTGTTCATAAAGCTTTCCTTGATGTTAGCAAGTCTATTAATAAAGCGTTGCAAGCAATCAGAACTGCTCCACCAGCCTGGGAGGGGGAGTGTTGGTGACATCGTGTTCCAGCTGAAAGTCATGTAAAATTCTCTTTACCTTCTTCTGAAAGACATCAGCATCATCAGCAAATGTAAATATGCAATCACAGCACCTTGCAATTAATGGGGAGTCGTGGGCCCAGTTAGCACTTCAGATTTTCTTCCACCAGCAGTGAGGGAACAGGATTCTTGCCCAGCTTGGGCATTATCAGTGAAATTCAGCAGCACATCCAAATCCCCCCCAAAATTATATATATATATATAAATAATTTTAAAAGTCTTAACCGTATGCTGACCTTCCCAGGTCTGCTGTCTCCTCTTGGTTTCAGATGTGTGGCTGAGCATGGACTGAAGCTCCCATGGCCACAGGCTCCCTTTGCAAGCAGAGAGGGCTTTGCCATGGGTCTCAGCAGCAGGGTGATGCCTTTGCTGACTGCAGACACATTTGCAACCCCACATCAGTACTCTGGGGAGATGCTATCTGAGCTCATTGCAGAGTGTTAAATACTGGAAAGATTGTGTAGCCCTCATTAAGAAATAGTTTTGCTCTTGAGTCTCTGTCTTATTTTTTAAAAGCACTCAGGAGACAACAGAGCCACCACATTTCCTCTTTGCACTCAGCTTTCTGACTGGGGGCCTGAAGTGCTCCCTGCCAGATGTTGCCCTGTTTTCATGCAATCCATGTGACACAGGCATCAATGCCAACAGCTACGTTTGCCTATGATGTCAATGCACACAGCAGCCAGGAAAAAGTTCTGTGGGTAGCTAACCAGGGCATAGATGCAAGGTCATATATTTGATACATTTTGATGGGATTTCTAAATATCTTAAGCCATGTGTCTTACTCAAATCAGCAAACATCAAGTTGCTCTTGCTCAGCATCACACCACCCCCATGCTTATTCTTTGTCATCGTTGTTGCACACACATCAGACTATTGATGATACTTAGATATATTATTTTAAGTGAATGAATAAGTGTGGGAAAAACAAACAACTACTTCTTTTATCCAAATTCTGGCCTGGATTTCTTCAAGATTTTCTAGAAAAATTGCATTATTATAGAGAAAAAAGTATGTTAAAACTGTGCCAGTGCATATATTTATGGTCTCTCCTACACTCGGCATGAAGAAATAATTCACCACAAATAATGACATTGTTCCCATTCCAGTGTTGCCCACTTCCTCACAGCTCCATGTGGCTGCAGAATAAGAAATTAGAAAATAAAAGAGACATCAAAACCAGAGGAGGTTTTGCTTGCTTCCTGCAAGGTATAGAAGGGCATATGTGAAATCTTCACCACACAGGATGTTTTACATGTGCAGGGAGGTGCCAAGCTCTCTGGCCACCCATAGCCTGCAGCCCTAACAGTGTTCTCTGTCCTATCTGATTTTCTTTTCCTTTGCTATTTAATTAAAGCCAAAGAAAGAACCCACCTGAGAAACACTCAGTCCTGTAGCTCTACTAGCCACTGTCAGGTTTTAGACCCATCAAAAGCTTGAGGGTAGCCCTCCAGTACCAAACCAGAATAGACCAGCTGAAGATACATGAGAAGTCTTCAAATACTCATCTGGGAGACAAAAGGACCTCCTAGAGTGCTGTAAATGGATTAAAGATGCTAAGCAAGAAGTTGGTCCTAGGACCTCACTGGGAATGTTTCCTTGGTCAGAGAAAACTCTGGACCTGTTCTCATCTGCTTAAAAAGGGAGCAATAAAAATGAGAAGACAGAAGAGAATTCCAAAGAACTGAGACAGAAAGCAGAGGAAAAAAAAAATGTGTTTGTTGCATGTCTGGCATGCACCTGACTGACATTTCAGTCTTCAAAATGCTCCCAGTAGATAAATTCAGATAAAAGGGTAGAAGTCTTATGATTCAAACACGTGTTGAATAAGAAACCACATAAATGAAAATATCAAGGATACACTGACTGATGAGGCAATGAGCTCTATTCTGTAAACATTCTTTCAAAGGAAAATCATGTGCCTTGTGTAAAAAAGTTGCTCTCTTTTGGCAAAACTACTAAAATTCAGTAAGCCACATCGAGTTACTCACAGTGGGATCTAAAGCTTGCATTAGGCTGCTTTACATCCCAGGGACCTATTTCTTCTAGCAATGCTGTGTCCATTAAGTGTTACCTTGTCTGTGCACACCACAGCAATGGGGCTTCTGAACCACATGCATCAAAGGAAGCTCTGAACCTGGACTCCCCTTCCTGCTGGCTCTGAGTTACAGTCAGAAAGTCAGGCAGCAAAGTCCTTCCAAATGGCTGCTCACTCACCAAAATTAAGTCACTAAGGGGGAAGAAATGTCCCTGCAGATGTAATGGTGAGAAACTTCCTATGTGAATTACGTGGGACTGGCAGCCTCTATGAATGCCACTCAAAGCACCCTCCAGGCTCCTTTGGAAAAGTCACAGGCAATGGGATTTTTTCCATTTTCTTAACAAGGCTTTTCCTTTCACCCATTTCCAGCTTCACTGGAACACCTCCGAGTGCGATTTATTAAAATACCTGTGAATTGTGTGTCAGAGAAGTGCAAAATCTGTGATGGGGGTTGTGCCTGCAGTTGCCACAACTTTCCTCTGGAACCCACTGTGATATGTGGGCCTTTTTGATGAATAATGGACCCAGGATGTTAAGCAGCTCTTTTACAAGGACTTTGACTACACAGTCAGCACAGGAAGCCATAAATATACTCAACAGAATCATCCTCAAAGTAGCAAGAGTAATTATACCAATATGCTTGACAATTTTTCCAATCCTCATGTACTGCAGGTAAATCTCTTTTGCTCAGCACTACTTTGGTTTTCACTTATCCCATCTAATATAAGTTGTGGTTTTGATTATCTAACAGCCTTGCTCTGATCTGCCTCTGCATTTTATTTTCCCTGCTACTTTTAAGCTATCTGTGCAATGGTTACTATCGACAGGGTCTTCACCCTCAGCCATCCCAAAGTTAGCTCCCCAGAGCTGACATGGAGGTTTCTTCCATCAATGCCACCAGGCTCTTTCATCAACTACTCAAGGAACCTTCAGGACTCATTTTAAGTCACCACATAACTTGCAGGGCAGCTAAGACTGAGATGAGTCAAAGCATCATCATGAAGTTTGCAGCAAACGTGTGACATCAGACCAGCACAAAGCTAACTCTGTACTACCAGGGTGCTGCTTGCCACTCTCAAGGATGCAAAGATGGGTACTTCCTAGCATCAGTTTGGGTATCATGAGATCTCCAAGAACTCATTTTTGCACACACTGCTTCTACTTGTAACTTGCTAAGCTCAGACAATACAACCCAGAAAACAACAGAAAGGGAGTTCATTTAGAATAGAGGAAAATAAATCTTTCCAACTGAAATGTTTTGGTGTTTATCTCTGCAGAAGTGACAACACAACCCTGAGGGTATTAAGCTGGAATTCTGCAGTAGAATGCATGTATCCCCAGCATGGCCCACAGGCTTGCAAACCACAGGATTCTGAACAACCTTCTACTCCCCATCACACACGTATAGCTCTTTACTCATGTTGAATATTAGTCTGTCATGAGTAGTCCTCTTGCAACCAATGGGGCAGTTTCTTCAGAGGGGTACTACTCAACATGAGCAAGAACATTACAGTTTGAGAGGGAGTAAAGATGTGCAATGAGACCAAACACCAGTATCTCTCAAAAATGCCTATTACTCTTGAAATCTGGTTGACATCATTGTGTCAGCTGCCCTCTCTGGGTGTGAGGCCAGATGGGACACCCCAGTCATTCTCAGGACACATTACTCTTTTTAAGAAGTTTCATCTCATTGCTAGACACATCCACCACCTTATTTGAAGGCCCTCAGTCAGAAAGCTGTCTCTTACCAAACAGCAGCTCATTATAGCCAGTGGAAGGCTTCCTGCAGCAAAATATCACAACTCCCCAGGCTGCATCCACAGCCATTTTCAGCCTCTTTTCTCTACAGGTGAACTCCCAAGCACTCAGCCCAATACAGAGAGGCACCAAAGCACAACAGCTGACTGAAATCAAAAGTGGTATCTCAACCATCTGTTTAAAAATGTGAGACCATTGACTCATTAGTTTCATCTAACTACCAGCACAATAAAAAAATGCCTGCCTTCTGGAGAACAATATCAACATGTGTGGGAGGATAATATCTCTGCAGAATGGGGTGGGATGCTGCAGTTAAGAGCAACTCTCAGGATTTGCACTGAGTTGTGTCAGGTCAGAGCTTCTGTAGAGTGGTACTTGCTGTGGTTATACTGGGATCTGGGCCATTCCCCTCACCCTAGCAATGAGCAGTTTTGTTTGGATCATCTCCTTTGATTGGTGCTGTAAAGCTGGGTGGGAGTTCATCTGCTTTTATCACTCTAAAAGTGCTCTAAACCAGTTTTTGAGCTGAAGTTGCAAAAAATGACCAAAAAGAGAATGTAAGCAGCAACCTCTCCCACCCACCCTTTTGGCCATCCCAGTCTTTTCTGGCAAATCCTGATTATCTGGGATTGTAGTAATTCTGGGGATTACTCACAGGATGACCAGAGATGCTCACAGCAACTTTTCCAGACAAGAAGGAGTGAAAGCTGGTGAGGATTAGTTTAACAGAGCATGCCTTAGTTCATGGAAGCTGCCGAAGAAAATATAAATAAAGAGGGAAATCAGACCTCAGTCGAGTTCAACATCTGAAAGTTGAAGTCTCCTGCTTATGAGCTCACCATGCTCTGCTGAGCAAGTGGAAGGAAAACATTTTCTCTCCCCAGCGTGACTTTGAGAAAGGAAGTTGTGTGGGCAGAAGCACTGGGGTGACTCTAAATGCAGTGATGGCTCCTTCCCTGGCATGCAGGCTTGGAGCACTTGCTTTCTTCCAGTTGGGGAAATTTCAATGGCAAGATGAAGGGAGGAAAAAATTCAATACCTCCTGCTTTAAAGACACCACTTATTTCTACAGCCAATTATGACTCCAGCCATAAAGTTTTTATTGCTACTTCTCATAGAGTTTATTTATTTTAACTTCCTTTTTTGAGTGGGCTGTTTATTTTTAAGTAAGTGTTCTTACATTTTTCACTAGATTACTAATAGCCACGTGCTCTGGCTGCTGAAGCTGAATAAGCTGATGTAACTGTAGGTCAGGATCTTAGTTCCTTCCTTAGCCTGTCCCCAAAGTAAATATACAGAGGGTGATCTCGAGGTTTTCTCTAAGAGCTCTGTGTATTTTCACTTGGAGAATAAGGCAGAGTCCCACTTCCAACATGGCCCCCAGGCCTCTGGGGTGTAACAGGTGGGACTGACACTTGAGTGAAATCTTTACCCACCATCAACAGGGCTTTGCAAAGTGCAGGCTTAAGGCAGAATTTTGCATTTCAAATTACTCTTGCAACAGCCCTTTATTCACGATGCAGCTCACTCAGCTAACAATAAATTAGGAGCTTCTCATTTCAACAACTTTGAAAACTGATTTCCAAAGCCCCAACAGAAGGTTTACCCACACTCTCTGGCTCAGTTATAGCAATGTACACCTCAGCACTCTCCTGGCATTAGCATCTGGGATGCTTCAGGGCTTCCTTGGTCCATCAAGTCCTTGCCTATATTACATGAGCCATCGCAAAGCTCCTCCTCCCCAGTATTTTCCACCCACCAAGTACATCATCCTGCCCAGAGCTTCTGACAAAATTTTGGAAGTTTTCTTTTTGGTGTGTAGAAATGAGGAAATAAAATTGCTGTAGGTTTTCTAAACATGCCTTTCTCTCATAAGAGGATCTTACTGGAATATCATTCCTGGATAGGGCAAACAGCCCTGGGCTGCCCTTGCTGTGTGCAGAACAAGCCTTGTTGAAAAACAATTGCAACAACCAGGCTGCTTTGAGTATCTCCTTACACCCAGCTGAGCTTTGCTCTCTGGCATTGTGCAAGATGGAGCAGGGCCAAGGCCCTCAGAGCATCACCAGCTTCAGAGACAGACCATCTCTCCATGCCCAGGAGAGCTCACCAAAAGTATTGTCTGCTCTTCCAACTGCTGACAATCTAGGTAGTAAACACCTCCACTCTTCCCAGAGATAAGATTTTTAAGGATACAATATATGCCTACTAGCAATTTTTAGGTTATTCATGTTTAGAGATTTCACTGAGGTAAAATGCTTCTGTCCTACACCATTTCCCTACTGTTTGACATTGCTTAGTCCAAGATGCAGTACTCAGATTTTCAGGTGATTAGTTTATCTGGCACCTCCTATANCAGGTGAACTCCCAAGCACTCAGCCCAATACAGAGAGGCACCAAAGCACAACAGCTGACTGAAATCAAAAGTGGTATCTCAACCATCTGTTTAAAAATGTGAGACCATTGACTCATTAGTTTCATCTAACTACCAGCACAATAAAAAAATGCCTGCCTTCTGGAGAACAATATCAACATGTGTGGGAGGATAATATCTCTGCAGAATGGGGTGGGATGCTGCAGTTAAGAGCAACTCTCAGGATTTGCACTGAGTTGTGTCAGGTCAGAGCTTCTGTAGAGTGGTACTTGCTGTGGTTATACTGGGATCTGGGCCATTCCCCTCACCCTAGCAATGAGCAGTTTTGTTTGGATCATCTCCTTTGATTGGTGCTGTAAAGCTGGGTGGGAGTTCATCTGCTTTTATCACTCTAAAAGTGCTCTAAACCAGTTTTTGAGCTGAAGTTGCAAAAAATGACCAAAAAGAGAATGTAAGCAGCAACCTCTCCCACCCACCCTTTTGGCCATCCCAGTCTTTTCTGGCAAATCCTGATTATCTGGGATTGTAGTAATTCTGGGGATTACTCACAGGATGACCAGAGATGCTCACAGCAACTTTTCCAGACAAGAAGGAGTGAAAGCTGGTGAGGATTAGTTTAACAGAGCATGCCTTAGTTCATGGAAGCTGCCGAAGAAAATATAAATAAAGAGGGAAATCAGACCTCAGTCGAGTTCAACATCTGAAAGTTGAAGTCTCCTGCTTATGAGCTCACCATGCTCTGCTGAGCAAGTGGAAGGAAAACATTTTCTCTCCCCAGCGTGACTTTGAGAAAGGAAGTTGTGTGGGCAGAAGCACTGGGGTGACTCTAAATGCAGTGATGGCTCCTTCCCTGGCATGCAGGCTTGGAGCACTTGCTTTCTTCCAGTTGGGGAAATTTCAATGGCAAGATGAAGGGAGGAAAAAATTCAATACCTCCTGCTTTAAAGACACCACTTATTTCTACAGCCAATTATGACTCCAGCCATAAAGTTTTTATTGCTACTTCTCATAGAGTTTATTTATTTTAACTTCCTTTTTTGAGTGGGCTGTTTATTTTTAAGTAAGTGTTCTTACATTTTTCACTAGATTACTAATAGCCACGTGCTCTGGCTGCTGAAGCTGAATAAGCTGATGTAACTGTAGGTCAGGATCTTAGTTCCTTCCTTAGCCTGTCCCCAAAGTAAATATACAGAGGGTGATCTCGAGGTTTTCTCTAAGAGCTCTGTGTATTTTCACTTGGAGAATAAGGCAGAGTCCCACTTCCAACATGGCCCCCAGGCCTCTGGGGTGTAACAGGTGGGACTGACACTTGAGTGAAATCTTTACCCACCATCAACAGGGCTTTGCAAAGTGCAGGCTTAAGGCAGAATTTTGCATTTCAAATTACTCTTGCAACAGCCCTTTATTCACGATGCAGCTCACTCAGCTAACAATAAATTAGGAGCTTCTCATTTCAACAACTTTGAAAACTGATTTCCAAAGCCCCAACAGAAGGTTTACCCACACTCTCTGGCTCAGTTATAGCAATGTACACCTCAGCACTCTCCTGGCATTAGCATCTGGGATGCTTCAGGGCTTCCTTGGTCCATCAAGTCCTTGCCTATATTACATGAGCCATCGCAAAGCTCCTCCTCCCCAGTATTTTCCACCCACCAAGTACATCATCCTGCCCAGAGCTTCTGACAAAATTTTGGAAGTTTTCTTTTTGGTGTGTAGAAATGAGGAAATAAAATTGCTGTAGGTTTTCTAAACATGCCTTTCTCTCATAAGAGGATCTTACTGGAATATCATTCCTGGATAGGGCAAACAGCCCTGGGCTGCCCTTGCTGTGTGCAGAACAAGCCTTGTTGAAAAACAATTGCAACAACCAGGCTGCTTTGAGTATCTCCTTACACCCAGCTGAGCTTTGCTCTCTGGCATTGTGCAAGATGGAGCAGGGCCAAGGCCCTCAGAGCATCACCAGCTTCAGAGACAGACCATCTCTCCATGCCCAGGAGAGCTCACCAAAAGTATTGTCTGCTCTTCCAACTGCTGACAATCTAGGTAGTAAACACCTCCACTCTTCCCAGAGATAAGATTTTTAAGGATACAATATATGCCTACTAGCAATTTTTAGGTTATTCATGTTTAGAGATTTCACTGAGGTAAAATGCTTCTGTCCTACACCATTTCCCTACTGTTTGACATTGCTTAGTCCAAGATGCAGTACTCAGATTTTCAGGTGATTAGTTTATCTGGCACCTCCTATATATTTACAGAAAAAAAAATAATTTGTTTTCTACTGCTCTAAGTGAAAATTATTGGGATGAGTACACTCCAAATTCCTCTGATGCTGAAGTTTTGGGAAGGGCTTTTAAGCCAACATGCCTTGGATCAAGCCTTCAGCACATTGCTCAATTTTCCATTCTTTTACAGGAAAACAGTTTACCAGTTATAGGGTGGAAAAGGGCAGCAGAGAGGTTTCCAAACAGCTCTCAGCTCAGCACAACCATATCAGACCTATCATTTATTGACCTCACTAAATGCCACTACAACCACCATCCAAAAACTCATCTGTCCTACAGGTTTCAGATGCAGAGGTCATGCTCAACTTTCTCCTTTTATATTATCAAATCAGAGATTTTAACCCATTTCTATTTCCCTTTTACCACTTCCAACTTGAAATGCCACAAAGGCTCTGTGGAAACTCAACATTCCCTATTTTAGCAAGACAGATTAATATTGAAGTTCATATTTCACTCAGAGCAGCAGCTTTAGTCCATTGCTGTTCACCAAAGAGCACACGAGCTGTTCCACTGAGCAACTTGTCTTGATATTTGTGTGATTTACAGCTCAGTTTGGAGTCAGCGTCTACACCCTGATGTCTGTATTTAACTCCCAATCCTAGCAGGCACTGAGACAGAGACTTTAAATACTTTTTTTTTTTCCTACATTTAGTGTCCTGGTTCAGCTAGAAGAAAACAAATCCTCTGTTCAGTGATTTTACTTGTCAGCTCAGTCTAAGTGACTGCACTTTCTGTAGTGAGCAGGGTTTTTTTTCAGTCAGTGTCTGCTTCTGGCAGCAATAACACAAGTTTTACAGTTATAACTAGGGACAGCATGCAGAAAGGCTCTTGCTTGGACTTGCTTCTATAGAAACCAAGGACAACCTTGTGTACTACATTGGAGTGCCTCAAGTCAAAGGGCCATAAGTAAAAAAGTCACACTAGCAGGGAAGAGCACACAGGACAAGTGACCCAAAACCTGACCAAAGGACTCTGTTCCACATACATCACACTCAGGACAAAGCTGAGGGATCACAAGGATCAAGCATTCTTCTATGGCCAGTGTCCAAGGAGGACTCTGTCCATTCTTCTGCCTTTGATCCTAATCCATGTGTTCCTGTCTGCCACAGAGTCCAATCTGGAGGAGTTCAATATTGGATTTATAAATATTTGCATATATTTCATTATTTTCTTATTAATATTATAATACTTGATTATTTTACTGTTACATTAAAGATAATTGAGGATTCAGATTTTTTTCCAACCCATAAATTTCTCTCCCTTATTCACATTCCCTCATGGGAAGGGAGAGGCCCAATAGCATCTGTTTAGTGGCCAGCCCAACCTTAATCCTTGACACCAGCTGCAAGAAAATAATTTCCATACAAATACTAACAAAGCTTCCTTTGCATACAGGGGGTGAAAAACCACATTTCAGCTCCCTTGTCTTTAGCTGTGGACATGTGTCCCCTTCCAGAACAACCTGGGAAGGACATGGAAGCTCAATGCTCCTTGTCACCCACCGTACTAACTAGGGGAGCCCACGGGAGCCCCATGCTCCTTGTCAACCTCCAAAACAACCTGGGGAGCCCGCGGGATCCCTCGTCATCCAGCCGGGCTGGCTTAGGAGAGCAGGCGAAGGTGGCCGCTGTTGTTCGGCTCCATCTGCAGCAGATGGTGCTGCCGGCTCGTCTTGAACCCGCCGCGTTTCCACCCGGAGCTCCCTCCCCGCTGCGAGGGAGTTCTGGTGGGGAAAGGGCCCAGAGCACGGTGCCTCCCATCCATCGTTGGATTTGTCACCCAAAGAGCCCTCTGGCACTAACATCCCTGCCAGTCTTCAGATCGAAAGCCTTTGTGCTGGGCAAATCCCGTTGTGCTGAGCATGGGAAGATTTTAGGATGTCAAGGAAAATGTGAAGGCCATTTATTAACTAATATGTGTAGAATCAGGTTTGGGTTGGAAAGAAAACCCCAACAACAACAAACCAACAAACAAAAAACAAAATAACAGGTTCTTATATAGATAAAAAAAAGCCACACCACACTTAGGATCACATCTTTAAAAAAAAAAATTAACTACTTTTGGCTTGACATTTTCCAATTTCCATTCAGAGATGCTGCCTTATTTATATTAGACATGAGCACATGGCAACATCTTTTTCCTTCAAGGGAAAGCAAGGATTTAGATCTTTCAGAAATGTTGGAAGCTCATTTGCTATGACACCACCAGGGTTGACCCTCTGCCCCTCGAACTGCTCCATCCCCTCAGGTCAGACCATGTCCTAGGGCAGCTGCAGCTTCCATACAGCTAATGATGGTTTATTTTTCCAAGCTTGAGTGGAAATGCTTAAAATAACCCTATGATTTTTCACCGAGTCAATATCTGAGAGCATAAATTCATCACATAAGCCAACATACCAGTTCTAAATAATAAATGAGGTAGAAGTGTATGGCTGGTTTAGAAAGACCAGAGAGACAAAGCATTACAACATCTACTTCAAATTACTGTCTGACATAAAATTTGTTAGAAGCCTTACCTTACCATCAATCAGCAAATCTCATTTTTCTGTTGCATAACTCCAAACCCAGGGCAGCTGTCTCATGTCCTCAGGGGGACCTGCAATAACCATTTGATATATGCTCCTTTATATTTTCCAGTTTCAGTACTTCAGCAACTAAGTCCCAGCCAAGGCTGGTCCCCTCTAACTCTGAGCCAGCTAGGTTGGTAATTTGGCCCAGTCTCCCCCACTGCCAGGGAAGCAGCTCGGGTCACTGAATTATCTTGCCCTCAACTTTTCCTAGCAGGCTGCTGAGAGGATCCAGCCAAATCTGTATCAGATGAACAAGACAAGGTTCCTGTCATCCTCTGCCCGTTCCATCCTGCTCATTTGAGGTAATGGGGTCCAAGCAGAGAGGCAGGACTTTAGGAATAATAAATAATCTACATTTCTGAGGAGCAGACATAGCATGTCTCACACAGTTTGAAGCTCCCAGGGAGAAAATGCACACTACAGAGCAGGGATTGAATATCCATGTTGCAGGTTACTCTTTAGCAAGCAGATGATTTCCACATCACTCTCTGGATGGCTTTAAAGCTGTCAGGTACAGTGTCAATGGTATTTAGTCTTATCATAAGCCTCTTTCCTAAGCATGAACTCTAAAATAGACCCATCCACACTTGCAGAACAGTGATAGAAATCCACAGAGCATGAAAATTCTCATTTGGGGTAAAGATTTGCTGAATTCCCTTCCAGACCAGCAAACCCATCTGTGAGCTGATCCATGCACTGAAGCAGGGCTTCGCTGATGTTCAACAAGCTTTTTTTTTTCTGCCTGTGCAAAGCACCTTTCAGCACAAGGAATTGAGTCAGCATTGATTGATGAACAGGTAGTTGCTGGCCCATAACAGAATTTAAGAAGAATATTTTCCATGACCAGTATTATTTTGGTCTGTGCTACTAAATCAAACTCACCTCTTGCCCTCGCTGATCAGATTACAAACCCCAGCACAATACCAGGGAGCACAAAGCAGAAGACATGGCACTTTTGCTCAGGCTTGTAACATTCCTTTTGCAGATAAGCAACTCCTCTAGATTTACAGCCATGCTCTCACCTTCCCCAGACAGGCAACAGAGAGGGTATGCTGCTTTATCAAAATGTGCCTGTGCTCTCCTGCATAATTCCTTGTGGTATAGCAGGTTGAGGGTAAATTATTAGCTCCATCTTTCACTGATATATGTTCTTGTTCTTTCCATATCAGCACAGTCTTTATTCAGGAAGCAGGCAGGTGATGGCAGAGACAGGGAGTGATGCAGGGACTAGTGTTCATATGGTTGTTTTCACCTGGTCTTTAACCAGGTTGTTGGATCTGGGGAGACAAAACCAGCCTCAGTGATGGGTGCATCAGCTCTGCCAGGCAGGGAAGGTCTAACTGCCCAGCAGAGATGCTGGCTTGGTATGTGTGGACATATCCAGTAAAATACAGAAGAGCCACACACAGGGAAAAATAAATGTGATCTCCATGCAAGTGTTACTTGAGAATGGTGACTTCAATATTTAAAGGAACCCTGGCTGCAGGTACAACACACTGAAGTTACCAACATTTTCTACAGTACACAGCAAGCTGATGTTGACCCTAAGGCTTAATTTAGTAACAAGATTACTCAGAGAAAAATAATGTACTGAAAACCTTTATGGGACAAGGAAATATGCCAAAAGTAAACTTGGCCAGTGTACTTAATAGATAGAAAACCATTTGTTTCTTTTTGAGAACTTTAATTAAATTTCCCATGAATTCATTTGTAATAACAGTAATAAGCACCATATATGGAAATCTTCAGTGAGCTGTTAGCAAGGTAATTTCCTGAATTTGGCTTATATCTTAATAATGTCTAAAGCCAGCTAGATTTTAAAATACAGCTGGTATGCATTATTCTGAGTATGAGGGTGCGTATGGACATACTTGCAAGCCTGGGTGTGTAATAAATTACTTTGGTGCTGCTTGACACCAAGTTTTATTGCCTTTAGAGCAATGTTTTATCATATTCTGAGAAGCAGTAAGGAGAGAGTTAACATTATTTGTTCTGTATAACAAAGAAGCCTTCAGGAGGGCAGCACACATACCTTACACAGCTGACAGCTCCTTCAGCACTCTTTGGATCATTGTCAGTAACTGGGAGGTTCACTGCTTTGAACAGAGACACCTGGAATCCAACAAGGCAAGTAAGTTCTACAGCCTTCCTGGTGAAATGGAAGAGAAGGAAGCTACAATGGGAAGAACCACTTCTCATCAAGAGGCAGACAGACACACAACTTTCAACCTTGTCCACTTCAGGCCTTTTCCTATGCTTCACAGGCAAAATCATGGCAAAAGTAGCAAAGAAATGGTCATTGCTGACTAAGGCTGAGGACCGTACAGAGAAAGGAGGCTTGCTCTCAAAGAAGAGGAGCTCCATCAGTGGATGGAAGGAGCTTTCTCCAGCAGCTGTACATTGTGTGCACTCAGAGCCCACATTCTGATACTGGAGCTGTAATTTGAACACGGCCAAGACTTCCAAAACCTTAACCTTCCTACCATTAATTTTGGATGGTATTAAATAAGAACTCTGCTTCTGGCAGGGGTAGGGTAAGTCACAGTACAAACAAACATCAGTGATTTTCTTGATGCTTGAAACTGAAATGAAATGGGTGACAACAGCTGTGGCACATGAAATATGTGGTTGCTCTTCAGAAGTGCCACAGGAATGCTGAGGAAGAGGTAGAGAAGAGTGCAGGGAAGAAAAACTCAGAGCAGACATCTGCTGCAGAGGATGCTGATGTTTCCCTTCACACCCTAGGCAAGAAAACGCTACTCAAATAACACAGAAGCAGAGTTCCTGCTCAGAGTGCAGCAGGCCAAGGATAAATTAAAGCCCCTTTAAATCAGTGGACTCATCCTCAAAAATTTACATGAGATCCAGTCTCAAGTGGAAAGGGTGTTAAGAAATCCCTCAAGGGAACTAACCCTGTACTCATTGATACCAGCTACCAAAGAGTCACATACTTCAGAAGGAGGTGACACTACATTTTTTATCATGAATACCTGATAAAAAAACCTTCTGCTCACTAGGAAGCTTCCTAATCTCACACAGTGCCACAGTTCAAAAGCTGAAGCCTGGCTACATAGCAACCTCATCCATAATCTCCTTTTTACAGTTAAGCCAACACTTCTCATGTGGCAAAGCAAGTTGCCTCGAGGGTTGGTTTATGAGTCCATACCTCCTTGGAAGTAGAGGTGGGGATCCCAGCTGGATCCTTTCTCTTCTTACTGACTCATCTGCTCCTCCTGGGACAATGCAGGGTACTGAGACACCCAACAGTGCCTGTGTTACAGGAAACTGCTGCTCTGCAGAGCACCCCTCCCCAGTGCTTTCAATGCCCTGCTTTGCCATGCAGCCTGCTGAGAGCTCTGCCTTCCTCCTGCCTGCTAAAATACCCTCCCTGCAGCACCACTCAACAGGGAGCTCAGCTTGTTCTCATTGACTATATAATCACTCCATTAGATTTGATTGGTCTCCAGATTTCCAGGGTTGATTATCCTGCCTGCCCAAGCACTATTATTCTGCTGTGATAAGCCCAGGGAGAACTCCTCTCACCATGGGTGTAGATCTGCTGCACCCCAATATCCTACTTACCCCACTGGGGGATTTGCTCTCAGTAGGAGGTTTGCTTTTGTTTTCCAAGGTTTATTGTTGCCTTTCTATTTTGTGGGCATCTACTCAAAAGTCTTTAAAGCTCCCTTTATCTAAAGGCAATATGCCCACAGTAGTAACCTCTGATTTTGCTGTGACTTCTGTACTGAGCTCAGAGCAATCACCGGTCTCACCAGTGACAGTTTCTATTACTTTTGTACTGAGCTCAGAGCAATCACCAGTCTCACCAGTGACAGTTTGAAAGCAGAGTGTGAGACCTGAGATGCACTGAGGGTATCTAGTACATGTTAATGACTTGCAAAATTAGTATAAAGAATTCCCTAGTGAAATGAGAAGCTGGAGCCTGCACTTGTGCTCAGGGAAGAGACCCATCAGTACTTGCTCCATCCTCATCTTCTTCTTGAGCTCCCTACCACCCTGCCTGTCCCTGTCTCGCTGCCCTCTAAAGGTATGCTGTGGGAGTGTGCATGGGACAGATGTCCTGAGTCTCCTCTGGGTGATCTCCTGACTTTCAGCAGTGGGGGGAGCTGAGCTGGTGATGCAAGACCACTGCCATGCTTCAGCTTTCTGTTTTTCAGCTGAGCTCCCCAATTATCAAATACCCCAGAATGCTTTGGCAAGCCCTTCTCATAACACAAACTTCATCTCAAGGACTAATTTAGTTGAATTAGGGAGCGATTTTCCACCTTGGAAGGCTCTGCTCTGGATCAGTTTCCTTCACTCGTCGCTCCAGGTTGTTCTTCCTCCCATTCTTTTCAGTGGTGGCCAGTGACAGGATAAGGGGAAACAGGCACAAACTGGAAGTTTCATCTGAACATGAGGAAATCTTTGCTGTGAGGGTGCCAGAACCCTGGAACAGGCTGCTCAGAGAGGCTTTGGAGTCTCATTCTCTGGAGAGATTCCAAACCTGCCTGGACAATGCAATCCTGAATAACCTGCTCTGGGTGATCCTGTTGGAGCAGGGGGGTTGGACCAGCTGATTTCCAGCAGTCCCTCCTAACCCCCACCATGATGGAATTCTGTGGTTTGAAAGGAGCAGCAGCTGTGAAGGGCTGGCCTTCCCCTGGTTCCAGGGGCAATATTCTGTTACACTGAGAACATCCAGGCTCTCAAGAGAAATATTTAATAGATTATTGCTTTGCTTTTATGAGCAAGAGACAACCAATAAACTTACGATATTTAACGGTCAAGAAAATAATCTAAACAAAATTGCTGTAGGGTATCATGAAAGCCAGAGCTCCTGTTACTTTGTTCTTAGAAAGCAGCACACGTAACTGATAAAGCCACCAAACGAACAGGAGCTTAGCAAAAGGAACCCTTTGCATTTGACATGCTCTGTCACATTGAATTTTAATTACAGCTCCCCTCTGGAGCTGGCACGGGAGGGGAATGCTAATGACTCACGGGAGAGGCGACGATGGCAACCTCCAGCCACTTGCACAAAGGGCAAGATCCCAAACCTGATGGCAAGGAGCAGGGAACAAATGTAGTTGGAAGTACAAAGCTTGCTGGTTTAGGTTCCCCCTTTAGTTCCTCCTGTTGCATCCCAATTGGCAGGTTACTGGTTAGATTATACCACTTTTAAGTGAATTTAATGTATTAAACCATTGCGAGGTACAGCCCATTTGTGACATGAAACGCAGTGAAAGAAATCAGGGTTTAGCTGAGCAGATATGATCACAGATCATTTATCTAAGGATTAATAAGATGTTGCCTTAAATTATTAGAGTGTAGTCATGCTTCTTGCTCAGTGTATGTCTGTTGGGATCCTGTTTGTTGAATTTTATAAAAATACCTTTGGAAATTATCACTCAAGAAATTCTGTGTCCCCATGATGGGTCCACAGCTCAAACAATTCTGGCAGTGGTCATGTGTAGGCTCCTTGCATGGGTGTTTTACACCCAGTTAATGCTCTAGAACAATTAAAGACAGCACCAGTAACATCCCTGCTGCTTTCTACTTAGAGAGAAAACACCTTGATCAGATGTGAGCATGCATTTTGTGCCAAATATTAGTCCAGCAAAAGCTTCCAAATAGATGGGATGATGACATATATCTCAAAGGAATTGGGACATTAGGGAGAGTCAAGAAAGGACAGTGTGAATTTGAAGTACAAAACCCCCTTTCAAAACCTGTATAGATATTTAGAGGATACTCAGTATATTACATCTCCTTGAGGTTGAGCTGGAGACATTCACAGTATTAATTTGAGCATTTTGTGTACCATGCAGGTATTTCAGAGCTCTCCTTGCTTTCCCTCCCCCTGGAAAAGAACCAAAATTTATATCTTGCCAAATGATCAAAAGCACCTCTTTTTTCTTTTTAATATTTATTATTATTAAAATTATTTTAATCATTCTTATTAAAATTATTATTAATTATTGTGATACTATTCAAACACCAGCCAGCTTCTGCAGAAATGCAAAGTCTGCTTATCAGGCCAACTGGCTGATCTACATAGAATGTGTGACAGTTCATCAAATCCTTAGGGATCAGAACAAAGACTTGCACGATGCTTTTGTTGTAGGAGTGTGATCTGTTCCTGAGGGGAAAACTCCGTGTTATATTGCTGTCTGCTTGCACAATGGAAAGATGTTTCCCCTACATTACTGGGGTTAGTAATGCAATGTTTGCTGTTTCTTCAACACTGTATACTCCTGCCAAAAGAATTTGGAATACCTCACGTGCTACTGATAAAATGGAGTTGCTTGGGAAAAAAACCCAACAAACCAAAAAACAAACCAACATTTTCACTCAGGGAAATAAATCAGAGAGGAGTTTTATAAAATGAAAATACCATTTAAAGCTATAAATTACCTCTAAACAGCAACACATGTTGCTGTGCTCCATTCTTAGTTTCTATATTTTCTATCTATTCTTTTCTATCTTTTTTATAGTTTCTATAGTTTATTGACAATATTTTGGAGCCTCTGTAGTTTATTCTCACCTTCTTTTTCTGTCTTGCCATTCCTCTACTCTGTAAGTAATAATTAGCTCGTTCAAAATTTCCCTGTGGAAATGTGGCTGGTTTATGCCACTTAACAGTAGGTAAGATCTTTATCTTCTGTATTGCAGCAATAGTCTTTTAACCACAGTAAGAGCTTCTTTCTCTTTAGCATCAAAGATACATACTCATTTTCTTTAACATTTCTTTCTGCCTTTTGCCAGAGCAGGATACTATCAGTAAAGGAGTAACCCAAAAGAGAATGAGCAGCCTTATTCCTGAAGCATCTAGAAACAAAGGGAGGACAACTAAATTACTTAGTCACTCTAAAATGTTATCATCTTTAAATTGCTTTCATAGGGTATAAAACATGCCCAAGCATTTAATGCATCGTGAGATTTAGGGGTTTATGTTTTGCACAGAAAAGTCTAAAGGAGTCTGGAGGGTTAATGAAGTCCTTAAAAAGGACAGGCAGATCTCACAGAGCAAGAAGGTTACAAAAAAAAAAAAAAAAAAAGTCATAAATCATTTATTCCTCCCTCATGGAAATTTTTGAGGGTGTCTTTCAATACTCTGATATGAAAGTAGAAGAGCTCCTGGCATAGTTCAAAGTGTGACTGCATTGATGTAAGGCCAGCTGGGAATGGCTCTGTATTACAGAAGTAATTTTCAAAGAGATTTTAAGTAAAAATACTCATCCTTCTAAATATTTTTATATACATATATGCTATATTAATATATATTTACTTTTCCCAAGCTGCATGCTTGGCAGGGTGGCCATCCCCAGGTCAGCCCATGTGGCTCCAGGCAGGCTGAACTGTTCTGGCTCACAAGTATGGCTTTCATGTGAACCCTGCTACTCCCAGGTTACACAGGAGTGAGAAAGCTGAGCCCTAATGAATGGAGCTGCTGCCCCTCAGTACAGCAAAGCAAGGAATGTTTCATTCTACAGCTGTGTTTGTCACTATTTTCTCCTCCAGTATTTGATATGTTTAAAGCCTGTCCGACCGGGATGGGTTCTCAGCATCCACCAGTCATCAGTGCAGGAGGGAAACTCAGCCTTTAAGTTAGCACAAATTCCCATCAGGCAAACCTCTAATTCCTCCCTAATTAAGCTTGGCAGATGAAGCTGAATGAAAACCATGTTGTGTTCCATCCAGCGTTTCAAGGGGTCTTTGCTAAATCAGAAATAAGTACTTTAATCTGTGTAAGGAGATATTTTAAACACAAAACTGTGTCTGGAAAGTCTAATCCTTTATGCATCCCTCAGGCACATGAAAAGATTCCCCCTGGCAGAGCAGGAGAGTACCAAAATCTCCTATAGCAACAGTAACAAACAGTCTGTTCTCCCATTATTTCAACTTTCTGAATTATTCTTTAATAGGCAGAGAGAGTGGGAGGCTGACTGTGCACAGGGCTCAGGATTTGCACCCTGAAGGACTCAAGCCTTAACTTAGCCAGAGAAGATCATGGACATGATACATTTGTGACTCAGTTTCCCTTTCCCCCAAGAAGAATAGTGCTTTTTCCTTTCTCACTCCCACATGAGATGCAGAAGTCCAGAGAAGTGGATAAGCCAGGGGACCCATGTAAGTTAAAATTATTGCTTGCACATATTTGTGCTGCATTTGCACAAAATATTGTTGGCTTATAGGAATAAAAAGTTGGCCAGATATTTCCTGGAAGCTTGAGTGAACAGGCAGTATCTCAGTTGGTTTTATGTTTTGAAATAAAATATTAAAAAAAAAAGAAAAAGAAAAAATGTTATATTGTTTCCACTAAAAGGGGCTCACAAATCTAGGCATCTTCATGAGATGGGGATTTTGGACCATTGCATTTGAGACAACAGAGCTTACACCTATGCTATTGCTGGAGCACCCATCTGTGCTGGAGACCCAGGTGAAAACAAGGCAGACCCAAGCATTTCTGCAGCTTTCAAATGGCCAGTTCTCTTGAGTCCACACCTATCTGTGGATTATCAGTGTAAGGAATTATGAATGAAGGTTCACCTTTTGAAGGAAAATCCTCCTACCACCCTCCAACTTGCTATTAACCTTCCCCATCTACTGCATTTCTGCTCTTATCTGGATTCTCTGCTTGGGTTTCCCCTCGATGCTGCCTAGAGCAGACAGAAGCCATCTCCTCATTCTCCTCAGGATGCTCCCTCCCTCCAGCCAAAGGGGAGGCTTGAAAATCCCCACAAAATGCTCAAGGATCTGCTTTTGTGCAGTAAAAAGATTACAGTTGAAGCAGATAAGCTTTTCACTTGGTACCTGTGAAGCATGTTACACGCTGCCTCTGGCAACATCATGAGTTGCTGCTTGTAATGGAGGCTTACTCCACAACAACAACAAAAAAGGATTTCATCTGCTCTGATGCCCAGAAGGGGAACGGACCATCCACCTTAATAGAAATTAGATCTCTACAGCCCTTGAAACACCTGTCTTGGTTTACACTCAAATGCCACCAAAATATTCACATTTAATCGGGAAACTGTCAACACAAATGTCAAAATGCTTTACCATGAGAAACAAGGGCAATTTACTTTAAAATTAACTACTCAATTGGTTTTCATCTAAAAAGCAATGCGCTGACTCCATCGTGACAGGCTTGCTCGTTTTTCATCTGTGGTGTCTTATTATTATGCAGGATCCCATCAGATGATACCATTTTCTCTCCCCACAGCAAAGCCCAGGAAAAAAAAATATTTAAAAATGCTCTTCTGTTCCAGTGTTTTTCAAATAGGACTTGCCCAAAAGCCAGAAAACCATAATAATAATAGTAGGGATTGATAAATAAATAAACAAACTTATCCAAGATGGTCATATATTATGAATTTCATTTTTACAGCTCTTCTTCATAATCCTTTTGAACTTGTTAGTTTCTTCCAACAAGGTTAAAAATAACCTTGGAACCCCAAAATGGCTTTTTCTTCCCATTGGCTACTTCACAACAGTGCTGAGCAGTGCTGCTGACAAGGTTTGTAATGTTTGGATATCTGGATTGATGGTATCCCACGGTCAAGAAAGAGCAAGTGCTGGGAAAGGAGTCCACAGGCTTTCCTTGGAGATAGTGATGATCAGTGGGGAATGGTATTTTGGACTGAAAAGTGAAAAAAGATTTAATTAAAGCTGGACAGGGCTCTGAGCAATCTGATGTAGTGGGAGGTGTCCCTGCCCATGGCAGGGGGGTTGAAACTGGATGATCTTTAAGTTGCCTTCCAACCCTGACAATTCTGTCATCCTATGATTCTATGAATATGAAGCTGATGTGAAAATCCAGCTGCAGGAAGCCTGGTGAGTTTTGGGATCAAATACTTTGTTTCTTGGCTTAAATATTGTGGAGGAGGGTCTGAATTTTATTGTAAAAGCCCTTAATTTTCTGCTAAAGGAGAAGTTATTTTGGTTTCACTAAAAAATCCAGTTTTGACAGAACACTTTGATCAACCTAGCTCCAGCTTCTGAACCAGAACATCCTGAAGAAGGCAAAGCTGGTCCCTGCAAAGAACACAGATGCCACAGGCTCCCATCACCACCACGGCTGCATCCACACCATCTGATGCTGCCTGAGGGAGGATCATTTGCAGCAAAGGAACCCAAGGCACTAGGCTAACATGTGCCTTTTTTCCTACTGTGCTGTCAAAAGCAGAGCACTAAATATATCACCCCCAGCTCCTCCGCCCCAGGAGCCTTGTCATTCTCATAAAACAATTTAAGCACATTATAGCAACATCAGTGCCTTCTGAGCTGGGCAACCTCTTACTCTATGTAATATGTCAGAGCAGAAAACAATTATAATATAGCACATGCCATCACAGCTGGAGGTCAATCAGTGTACACGTGTGAGGGTTATTGCTAAACTTTCTTACAATGCTTAATCTGATATGTAAAAATATGGTAATATAGAGGGAAAAATAAACAAATCAAAAACAACAAAAACCAAAAGCCAGAGCTCTCTGTTGGCCTTTTACTTGAGGATAAAGAGAAAAATGCACAATGTGCAGAAGAAAATTACTTTGAGTGACCTGATCTCAGAAGAATTCAGGTGCTTGTATTCTCCCTCACCATTGAAAACACAAGAGGAAATCTGATAAAAAGAATGGGATAATTGAGATTTGACAGTAACTTGATGGCTGGCCCCAGCCCATCTCTCTTTGAAGTCAATGTAGAGATGACAATTTCATTAAGTCAAGTGACAGCTTCATGAAGTCCTAGTGAAAGACTAATATACATGGCTCATTCAGCCCTGTTTAAGCCATAGGACAGATCACAGTGCTGTAAGTGATTCACAGTATGTCAGAGGACGTGTTCCTGAGACAGGTACGGAGGCACCTCATACCTCACAGTGATACATCACCTCCTTGATGAGCTGATACTTGGACTTTTTTTTTCACTATTAAATCAGAATATAGCTCTTACAGCCATATATAATCTAAATGAGCCATTATCACAGAAAGAGTTCCTCTGGGAAGAGAAGGGACCTTTCTTTTGGCTGCCTCACGGAGGGCTCATCCAGCCAGCACTGGGCAATGCTTTCCAATTCACTAAAAAACTTGGAATGGGCTTAATTAACTACACAGCCAATTTGTACAAGGTTAAATGCTCCCAGTGTCTGCAGCTGCATGTTTATCTCATCACATTTTTATCTGGAGGGATAACAGCCTTTGGGTGATACTGCACCAAGGCACCTGCCATCTGAAAATCATTCAGTGCAGCCACTTACTGGGTCTTCTTCACTACTTTGTGAGGTCTGCTCCAGCTGGCTTCTCAACACAGCTACAAGGAGATCATACCAGGGCAATATAGTATTGTACTTGAAGGGAGAATAAATAAATAAATAAACAAAAGCTTTTCATCACAAATAACTTTTTCTCTTATTGATTTACATTTGTTTTGACCCTTATATAGTAGTGCTCCTAATCTTCGGTATGATTAAGATAACCAGGAGATTAAAATAAAGATAGGCAAAAATAAAAGTAAACATGACAGAGAAACTATTTTTTCTGAATTTTATCTCTGATGTGAAGAAATTAAGATTTCAGAAAGCCTTTCTGAATAGTGCTGGGAGAAAAGGCAGCATTATGTTGCTTTGCTACAGAGGAAAAATTGCTTCTGGAGTGCAGGGCCATCTGCACCTTAGAGTTGAGACTTCGACATGTTTTTAATGTCACCTTTTTCAAAGCAGCCCACTGACTTGAGATTTTGAACACACCAAAAGCTAAGACCTGAATTTCAGGTAAGATTCCACTGTCTCAAAACAACAAAACCAAAAACCAGTGACAGAGCTTAACAATGCAAACCCCTGTTTCTGCTCTGGTTACCTGCTCTGAGGAACAACTCTAATGCTCACCTGGACCCCACTGGTGCTTTCAGAATTGATGTCTGGAAGGGATTTGGAAGATTATTTGAAGTTCAATGTCATGAACAAACTGAGGTAGAAAATGTAGACAAATGATAAAGAAAATGAGGTTCTTTCAGTAGTATTTCTATCACTAAGTCTTTGATGTAATTATTTGCCTGATTCCAGAACACAACCCAGAAACCACTTCCAATGCAAGCTATCCAGTAAGTAGAAGGAATTGTACATGATTCTGATGTATTGATTCAACTGCCACTGAATGATTTGAGATGAAGATTGACCACTCTGAAAGTAAGAAGATATGATTGAAGCTGAGTAGAACAGACCTTTTTTCTGCTGTACTGCTGTAATTTTTCTAAACACTAATAATGTTTATGACTTTAAGACTTACAGCTCGCTGGTTAGATTTAGACAAAACTAAAGCTGTATGAGCCAAGCAAATCCATTTACTCTTCAGCTCTTAAAGCTGGGCAAGGTAAAGTGTATGAAAATACACAGTAGAGAAAATTGGTGCTCCTGAGGTAACACTGAAGACACCAGTGCAGACACAGCAAGTCCTTTCTGGACCAGCTATTCCCAAACTGGGGTACACATCCTTCAGCCACCCCTGCTAGTCCATCTGCCATTCACTACCCTTTACACCCATGGATAAGTTGCATCTTCACAGCACCCAGCTGAGAGCCAAGAGCCCAAGACCCAGTAACCAGTACAATTTAAATGCAGGTCCACTCAGCTTTTTGATGGTCATGGCCCAGTTGCACCTCAGTGGCCCCTCTCAAATCTTGTATTTCCCACTCAGGGCCAGAGATGGAAGTTTGTGTCAATGCATCTGACAACTAAAATCCACAGAAAGAGCTACAAACTACAACCATTTGAGACTCATTTTTTTATCTGAAGATATGCTGGGTTGAAATTTTCTATGGTCTTTCCCTTCCTCCTGTGGAGCTTTCCTGATCATTTTCCTCCTCTGATTTCAGCAGATCCCAACAACCCCAACTCTGAGGACCCTTTCAACTAATTACACAGCTCCTCTCTGAATAATGTAATCTCCATTAATAATTTATTAAATATGTTTGAGTCATCAGACCAAAAAATGTTGTACAGATATAGTGACTATGAAATGGAAAACGTGTCAGTCTGGTTGCTGAGTGAATTTCAGATGCATGTTCATAACTTGGGAAAACTGAAGCACATCACATTTTGGGGAGACCATGAAGCCTCAAAGTCCATTATGGATTTATGACCACAAGCAAAGCTGCAGCATAAAAAGAAATATTGTCATTACCTAAATATGCAAATATTCCACATATTCAGTATGCCAGAGAAAAGCATTATCCCTTTATCTAGTCTGAGAAGCTATTTGCAAACACGAAAATCAACTTTTCTGCATTATATGATCATGGAGCACGGAAAGAGCAATTCATCCTTTAATTGCTCTCTGGTGGAGTTATGATTTAAGGGTCAGCTGCCCAGGCTCTGTGTGTGGTGCAGTTTGCCTGTCTAGTCCCAACCCAAGCTGCAGCTGCCCCCCAGCTGATAAATGAACACAGAAAGGTAAAACACTTCTGGAGGAGTCTGTGCATCTTCAGCCCATCCCAGGGAAATTTTAAAGGTGGCCTTTCCTTCCATAGCTGAAACATCTACACTGAGGAGCTGTCTATGTTTGTTCACAAGCACCAGTTTGTGAGGCAAAGAGGTGGATTTGAAGACTGTTGGTCTCTGAGGAGGGTCCTTGATGAACACATGCCTTGGTTTTAATTTTTACTGACCACATCCCCTTGCTCTGCCAGCCGCAGGTACTCACTACAAGTTGGCTCTTGGCTTGTTCATCTGCATCAATTGCTCCAATGATACATCCTTGGTAGCTGTGCCAGGGAGGGGTAGGGCAGCAAATTCATCTTCATCTCAGCCCTGATCTGCTTACTGGAGAGCAAGGAGAAAAACATGCCCCCCCACACTGGTATTTGAGGATGAACAGTTTAATGCAGTGCTGGATCCACATCTCTGACCTTTCCTGTCTGCCAGGTACCCTCCCAGTGGCAGACTGTGCATCCATTTTGATGAATACAGCTCCAGAGGACATAATTCCACGTTATCTAACATCAAAACTAAACATTCCCTGTGTTATAGGGCTGTAATTTATTTAAATTTCTCACTGAAGCATCACACCATAAAAGTCCTAGGTGCTGAAGGCCCCATCTGCTGAGGCAGTCGGGTGTGCAGAAGGGAGAGGTCACCAGTATGCTGAGGTGGCCACAGATAACCCATGCCTGGTTTTTGGGAAGCAATCACAGGTTTCCCTCCCACTCACTCTTTACTGTAAGCCAAACCCACTCTCTGGTTGAAGCAGGGAAGGAATTTCTGCCTCCTAAACCCATCAAGTGACCTAATAGAAAGAAATCAAGAGGGTGTCAGTGGTTTGTGCCATCTGTAACAGCTCTGGTGCCTACAAACCTGTGCTAAAAAAAACCAAGCTGGCATTTGCTGGTGATGCCCATCACAATGCCCTGGTAGGAACCACTCCATCCTGGAAGACAGTTCAATCATTTGCAATGAGCATTTGTCACGCACGCCCGGACCCCGCTGCTCGGGTTTGCTTCTTAGAGGTCCCCAGGCAAAGCTGTCTGGCTTCACAGATGTTAATTATTTGTGTCTACTGTTAATTAGCTGTCTGCAGTCGGTCATGCCATAGCACTGACAGCCTGGGAGCCTCTCCCCAGCAGCACAGCTCATGGGCTTTGTTCCCCATCCCTCCCATCTCCCCCTCCTCAGCTCCCAGCCAGAACATTTCATTTTAGTCACGGTGCCAGAGGCCAGACCCCGGAGGACCTTTGAAATTAAACACGTATGAAGTACAGTGGAAAGAGAGGGTGGGGAGAAAAGGGGGGAGAAAGGGGTAATTTCAGCCCCTCAAGCATGCAAGTCGAGAGCTTTCGTGATGCCTCTCAACGTGATTTTTCAGCCAGCCACAAATCATGTTCCCACCGTCCAGAGGAACCTGTCTCTATGATGGAAATTTCCACACTTGCCTCGCTTGTTGTCCTGCTCTTTGTTGTTGTTTTGCTGCCTTCAAGTCATTCTAAATAATTGAATTTTTACAGAAAGAAGGGGATTGTTTTTTGGTTGCAGAAGAAAAAATTCCTGGTTTGCTACGCTCATATATACAACATTCAGGGTAGATTCTGCTCCTGATGTTTGCAGTCTGAGTTATCTTCATTCACCAAAGACCCCCTAATTGAAAACACATCACATTATTTTCAGTGAAAGAGGTTCATTACAGGACACATTTCCTAGCTGCATTAAGTCTGAATCATATTTCTTTTGTAGGATGTTAAACAAACAAAAAAAGAAGAGCTGTGAAATAGCCCGGAGGAAAAAA
The DNA here is from genome assembly GCA_013401355.1 of Ceyx cyanopectus. Classification (NCBI taxonomy): domain Eukaryota; kingdom Metazoa; phylum Chordata; class Aves; order Coraciiformes; family Alcedinidae; genus Ceyx; species Ceyx cyanopectus. The sequence goes on along the minus strand of VYZU01066382.1, from coordinate 85,502 downwards.
AAAAATCACAGGGAATAATTTATTCATCCCTTTCCACCTGCAAATTGCCTGAGAACAGGTTAAGTTCTCAGCCAAATGTTACTGAGGTTGTTAAAACGTTAACAAACGATTTTCACAAATGTTTCTTGCTTGGTAATTTCCTGGTGACCGAGTCACTGTAGATATTTAACATTTGAAATTCAAATTTAGAGCCTTTCTGATGGGACACACAGATTGCAGGAACAGACCCGTGCTCCACTCAACTCCAGTGTGTGTCGCAAGGGGTCTGATGACACAGCCCCAGTCACTACCTCTCATTCAACCTCCTGAGGTCAACACAAGCTCCAGCAGATCTGAAGGCAGCCATCATCACTCACTTTGCTTCTCCAGCCTGCATCTTTGGGGATTCTCCAAGCTGTGCAGTCATCTCCTCCCTGTCTGCCATGTGAACGTGGTGATCTCTCTGACCACCATTGCCAGTGCAGTGTCCTCTTTATCCTGAGGGCCCCAGTGCCTTCTCTCTTCCATCAGCACACAAGTGCCTCGGGGCAGAGGCTGGGGCTGTAGCACCTAGCTCATGTAGCTCACGGATGTACCTTTCAGGTGCAATGGTGGGTGACACAAGCAACAAATAATAACAACGAATCCAAAGTTCCCATCAGAGGGTACCCTTTCTCTCCTGTCCAGCAGAAACTCATTGGCTGGTGCCTTCAACCAGAAGCAACCACAAAGGAGATGCAAACACATACCAGGCATGCTTAGAAATTCACCTGAATATCCATGGCAATGGGATTTTTGCCTTGCTCAGCCCCCTCTCCTGTCATTGACTCAGAAATGCCACCAGGAGTGGGGGGCTTGTGACTATTTAAGCATTTACTGCGTCAGCCACCATCAGAGACTCTGAGGCTTGTGTGTGATGGACTAACTGGTGCTGGTGACTGGAGAGGACTGGCACTGCACAGAGCTGCCAGCAGGGCTCCTGCATCTCCGCTGCCTGTTGCACACTCCAGCTTGGCAGAGTCCAGCCATTGAAATTCCAAGGGAGAAAACCAAAATGCAATAAGCCAAAGAAGATTTCCAGGGACTTAAAATAAATGTTGTGCATGAAAGCACCCCAGGTTTGTTCAGTAATAGTGTCCTTGCTGAAAAAGCCCTGACAAATGGGGACAACTCTGATTGGGGCTCTGCAATAGGAAACCAGTGTGGTACTTTAGTTACATACTTCTGCCCTTTTTCAAATGAGGCAGTTCTGGTCCCAAATTGTTCTTTTATGAACAAGTCTTCCGTTTCTGTGAGGCCTAAAATGTCTCCTTTCACAACAGCTTTTTCCTTTGTCCTCTCCCCAGATTTCTCATCGCTGTTTCCTAAAGCAGAGCAGCTACACAGTTTTTCCTAGTGAGAGGGCTCCCTGCAGCCTGGAGCTCCATGGGATCATTTAATGTCCCTAGGTCCCCAGGTGCATAAGCTGGAGTGTTTGGTTGCCATTTACACATTGCACAAGGTTTAGAAACTAAGTGATCTGAACACATGATGTTTGGAGTGCTGGGAGTTGCAGGGGCAATCCCTGCTCTGTGGGAAATGGCACAAGTAGGATTTTCAGGGATCCCTGGGATGAGAAATGACAGCACACCCCATCATCCCACTTATCTGGGCGGTGCAGGGGGCAGAAGTGCTTCTCATCAGCTCCTAAAATCACCACTTTTGAGAGAACAAATGCTGCTGGCTTACCCCAAAATGCTGGGTTATAAACTACAGCCTCACAGGAGCTGGTTCACAAACAGCCTGAGCACGTCTGCAGCCAGGCAAGGCTGTAGGAGGTAACCTGCCAATGAAGCAAAGCTGTTGCCTGGCAGTAAACATGAGGATGTAAAAACATCTTTACTATCTGCAGAACAAATTTAGAAGGGAGAGCAGGGACCCATCTCGCTACAGCTTTGGGCTAAATGAGTTACAGGAGGAGAGAGTGAGGGAAAAACACTGGAATTAAAATATTTTAAGATAAGATGAGAAGTGGCCATTGGGCCAGGAAAGCAGGGTGGACGTGGAAGGGTGTTTAAGTGATGCTAATAAAGTTAGAGGGAACACTGAGTGTAGGAGGGCTCTTCATATCACCCTGAGGGAACTGCTGTGAGGAAGAGAGGAAAGACAGCAGCACAACTCTGATCATTCTTTGGATTCCTGAAGGAACACTTTCCAAGGAGATGTGAGTGAAACAGGGAGACACTCCTCTGGTATAAGGTAGCATAACTCCAATGTTTTAGTGGAGCTTTGTCACAGCTGTGCCTCTGCCACCCAGGCTGGTGTCAATGCTGGCACAGGGCAGTGGGGTGAGAGATGCTGCCACTCAGTGAAAATGATTTCCCACCACAGGCAGGGGCATTAGCAGCTTTGGTCTGACTAGTTTGGATCAAACTTGGAAGTGTGGAAATCCTAACCAACTTGAATCTGATTAGTGACCAAAAAGTCTTATCACAGATGAGAAGACAGTGTGGATGGCACAACTCAACCAGGCAGGTAATGAGTGTGCCTCTCCATTCCAACATCAGCATCCACGAGAATTTAAATAAGCTAATGGATTGGACTGGATTGTGCTGATCTCTTCATATTGTCATAGTGGGTCATCAGCTGTCAACAAAATAAAATGTTACTGAACAACATATTGGAGGCAGTTTGATTTTGAGGATTTTATTGATTTTGCCATTTCAAACTTGTCACCTCAGGCCTAATACCCCTACATTCAGGAGGGAGGGGAGAGGAAAGAGGGCAAACTGCTGAGGAGAGGGTACTTGCATGGTGCGGCAAGTAGATGGTGGAAGAAATGCCCAATCCTGGAAGGAATCAGGAGTGGGCATCCCCTGGGAGCCCAGGGGTTAAGGCAGGCAGGCACAGGGTGGGGGAGGACACGTGTGCTGACATATGAACAAAAAGTGAAAAATCACCTCTTGTAGAATCTGGTAAGTGGCTGGGGAAGCTGGACCGTGCAAGCCAATTTAAACTCAATAAGTCTGTAAGAAATGGAGAGATAAATCAACACAATAAAACGCAGGGCAGCAAACCTGGGGGCTGTGGTGGCACTTGATCGTTTTACATGTTTGGTTCTGCTGGCACCCCTGGAGCCAGCGAGGTCATGCAAATCAAGGACCTGTGAAGAATGGTTTCCCAGGTATGGAAAACACTGAGCGACCAGCTAAGCATTCCCCATGTTAAACCTCTGCATACTGCTTGGAATGAGGCAGTGGAATTATTAAAAACACCATTGTGCCACTTGGCAGCATCATTTCCACACTGCTGGCCCTTATCAAAATCCCCTAGGAGCAACCAAAATAAAAAAACAAGGAGCAGCTTCACCTTCCAGTAAACACATCCCTGGACTGTGGCAGGACAGGAAATCAAAAAAATTTACTTGTCATCCTCCAAGTATGACATGAACTCTGCATCACAGGAAGAAACCTACCCCATAAGGTTAAATCACTACTTATCTGCTTAGTGTCAATCAGACATTAAGCAGATTGACTGGGAGATTCAATTTATTTATTTTCAAATAGGAACCCAAACAACTTAATACTCCTCCTTGACTTAATCTGCTGGCAGGCTGGGTATCCAATTTATTGTGTGTGTGTGTGTTTGTGCCTCTCTTTGCCTCCTGCGGCCTATTGGGTTCCTATGGGAGTGGGTGTTCTGTAACTGGGCTGTTGTGGCAATGGATGAAACCCACACAGAGATTATCCTTTGCTCTATAGCCATCTGCATTGATGCACTGACTTCAGCAGCCATTTTTAAGCCTAGGCTCTCATGGATTATCCTCATGCTTCGGTGAATACAAATCAACTGGCAGTTAAGATTAAGATACAGTAATTTCCATATCTGGAAACTGTTTAGTTATTAATAAGGAAAAAAAAAAGTGTCATACAGGGTGCAAGGTAGAGTCAGCAATTTGAATAAATGGCCACACATGAGGAATGCTGAAATTGGGAACCCTATGCCATTTAGGAAAGGAGAAAATGTAGATTTAAGATGGCATTCATTAAACATGACCCAAACTGTCCTAATCCTTTCCCATGAAATTATCTTCTAAGCTGTAACATGTTAAGTCTACCTAAGAAATAAAGCTGATTTAATATGGCTGTACCCCTGAAACAAAGGGCAGTGAGTTGCCACCTCACTTTTAGTCCTTCGATCTAAGTTCCCTCCTAGTATGGTACTGATAAAGGGAGTTCAAGAGAAAGTAGCAAGAACCTGATGACAATTTAATCACTGTGGTGATTACCATGTGGTAATTAAAGGCTTGCTGCTGAGAGATGCTGTACACTTTCAGTACCCTCCTGGACAAGTTTTTTTACTGGTAGCAGATACAGGGTTTGGGTTTTTTTTTTCTCCCTAAATGAACAAGGTGGGATTTTTCAAAAGCATGTGTAGGAGCCCAGGTAACTTGAGTTTACTGAGTCAGGTGTTTGTGGATAATTTTTGGAAACCTCATCACATTATGGTCTAAGCAGAGTTTGTTTGTTTATACAGGATAAACAGATGTTTCTTATACCCAGACGCCTTCTGTATGATCTAAATCCCCCCTGCTACTCACTTTTCTGCCCACTTCTTTAAACCTTCTGGAGGTGGACATGCCTACACTATCATATAATAGAGATGAATGTTTGCAAAAAGTGCAGACTTTAATCTGATTGGGGAATAATTGCTGTATGAAATTGTCCAGAATTGCTTTGAAAGGGTCCCTGACAGGAGCCCCTTCCACCCCGAGGGCACTAATTAGCCTTAATGGCCCTGATTAGACTCACTTGGTGCCTCCACCCACTCCCATGGGCCCAGGAGCCCATTTAAACTCAGCCAGGGGTATTTAATCTCTTTTCTGAATCATTCTGGAGAGGCTTGGTTGCTCCTGGTTGCGGATATCTTATAGGCTGAATTCCCTGCTTGGCTACAGGTCTGTGTTATCCATGAATTTGCTTCACACTCTGGATTCCCTCTTGAAGCTGGCCACCTGCTCTGGGTCTGACTTGCTTGGATACCAAAGGTCTGAGCCTTTGTTAGCAAGGTTCTTGCTCTGCTGTGGTGCAGTCCTCTTCGTGTTCCTTTAGAATCTGCTGGCCCTCTCTTCTAACTGATGTTCTTTTGTCCAAGGTAAGATCACCTATACCACGTGTTCCCATGACAAGCACTTTCCTAATCTGCTCTTTAAACACATGAGGCATTTTTGCATCTACTGCACTGTAGCAGTGAGGTTTTGAGCATGTGTTGCTGAGGCAGTGTCTGGAGGTGTCATGGAGTTTGGATTGTCTTGTGGCTTTGGTGAGCTTCATCCTAATGTTTTTTTCACAAAGGTTGTGTGGGTTACATATGTGGGATGTGAATCATAGATTAAGCACACTGCTAAAGTGGGGCTTAGAGGATGAAGTTCACCATTCTCATTCTGATTTGGTTTTGGGGGTCACATTTAATGTATGGCTTTGTCTTTATGGAGCTATGTGGCATTCTCCTTTGAATCACAGAGGAGTTTCATGAGGGACATGCTTGTAGGTTCTGTCTCTTGATATATGGAGAGGCCAAGACTCTGGATAAGTGTAATTGCCTAGTTCACTCATTCACCAGAAGTCATTTCAGAGTGCCCATGAAGAGCACTCTGGAGACTGAGAGCACTAATAGAAGGTCAACAAGTTCATTTTAGATGGCTCAGGGTCAGAGCCTGATCTAGGTTGTATTACTGAAGAGACAGAGCAAATCTCATGAGTTAAATGTCACTATTTCTCCCTGACACCAACATAACAAAACCCTTTGGAGCAATTTCAGCACTTACGATCAGATAAACAGGATCCAACAAGCAGGACTCTGTTTGTCAGAATTATGTCCATTGACCTTCTTGTAGTATTTTTAGCTGGCTAAATGCCTTTAGTGTTATGCTGTTTTCCATCTTAATATGTCTTCCTAGACTGGCTGGTGGACAGGCAAAACAAAAAGCCCTCACATCAAGCCCCCATGTAGCTATCAAGATATGCCTGACAGCTAGCAGAGCAGTCTGGTTTATGGCTGCAGATATGTATATGGAGATAGAAATAAAGTAGCCTCAAGCTTTGACCTGTTATAGGAGAACTAAAATAAGTGTAAAGATGTTATCTTCTTGATATGTCAGAAAAACAACAACCAGAAAGACCCAACAACTTTGATAGCCCTTCCCTAGTGAGGAAACAAAATCACAGCCTAATAAAATGGTGGAGAATGGGTTTGGGCATGCTAAAATATTTTCTGGAAAGAGACACTAATAGGTAGAGTTCTAAGAACATTTATTTTATGGTTGAATGGATGCTTAGACATATCATTTTGCAAGTAGCTTTCCTACCCTGCATCCTGGGAATGCTGCAGTTACAGCCACCAGCCCTGGGAGTGCATGCAGTGGCTGTCTGTGCAGGTTGTCCTCCCCATCCATGGGTGTTGAGCCTCCAGCAAAACAACACTACAGGGCTAAGAAAGGGGTCTCTCCAGGCCCTCATTTTGTTAGCTTCATATACTGGAGTAGTCCATGGTGACCCCAGTGAGTGTGATCTTTGGGTGTCAGCTGGGGTTGAAAATATGTAGTTTGGCAAAGACTGAGATGGAAATTAGATAACGTTCTGGAGGCATTTTGAGAAGGTGTCTGTGTATGAGGATGGGTTTGTGAAGGACTGAGACTCAAGAACGTAGCTTCTTGTTCCCCTTTCTGATCCTTCATTATCTCCATCTATGAAGAAATAAAGGAAGCTTCTAATCCTTACCTCAGTAATGTGCCTTTGGATCTTCTGATGAGACAGTAATGTCTTTATTAAGGTGTCAAGGCCTATGGGTTACATTGGCATGAGAAGGCCAGCCTGTAAATGGCTTTGTTGGATAACATTTGGAGATATGGGGGACACAGACTGAATGTTTAGGGGCTAATATGAGTCCAGGATCAAATTGGGAAATTGTTTTATAAGTGGATCTTTAAAAAGAAAAACAAAAAAAAGCACACACCCAAAACAAAACAAAAAAACCTGATTAGTTCTGAATACATAAAGCTATCATGAATAAGAATGAAAAAAAAAACTTTTTGCAATTTCTGATTAGATATAAATATACAGGGGTGCAGATAAGTGCTCAGAAGCAGAATCCTGTCTAGCATTAATGGTGCTGCAGAGATGGGGGGAGTGTCCTCTGGAAAGACACATTCTTGCTCAACAGTGGTTAGAAGGCCTACAGTAATCTCTGGGTGAAATATAGTGGCTTGTGGAGTGCAAAATGGTTGGGCTGAATGACTATAATGAGCCACCCTGCACTTTGTAATCTGCTTTTAATTCCATGGAAATGATAATAGGATCAGTGAATAATGAAGCAGGAGAAATGCAAGAAAAGCCCAGTAGATTGTGCTATCAGCTATCAGAATAACCATCATTTCCTTGAGAACAGTTTTAGTGATAAAAGGAGTAACACTTTGCCTTCAGCTTTTCTCTTGTTATTATTGAGAAAAGATTAAGGGAAGGTCTGTGAGAGCATGTATAGGACCTGGATTTCTTTCTTGTCCTGCTGTTGGCCTGCAGAACTGCCTCTTATTTAGGAATGCTGTGGAAAAAAAATTAAATTAAGGACCTGGAAAGTAAACATCTGACAAATTCTTTAGCTCTTTCCACAGACTTTATCTGAAGTCTCTGAGCTCAGCTACTGCATTTGGTCCGTGTGTAGGAGACTGTATCTTCCTCACAATATCAATGGACAGTACAGATAGATCACTGCAAGCTCAAAGGCTGGATGTGTATGGGGAAGCCATGAGGAGAGCTCAGGTTCACTCATCTGATGTTAATCCCTTCAACTTGGGCATCAAAATCAGTCTGCATAAGGGATGGAAAAGTGGGGCTTTATCCCCAAGTCTTTCCCCTAACATGGGGAGACTAAGACTGGCAGTAGGACACTGTGTATAAGCATCACTCCTACATGTAGGAAAGAGCAAGTTAAGGTGGTTACAGTCACTGCCATTTCCAATTGCCTTTGTAGCACTTCAGAAGACTGCTATCAGAACCATATTTAAATTAAGACTGAAAATTGTGCAACAATATTTGAGATTTTCCACTTGTCATCCTCCCTGTTTTCCCATCTGTAAACTAGGGAAAGTAACAACCACCTCCTCTGTAAATCAGTTACCCTGTGTACAAGCCAAGGTGCTGTTACAGAATTGCTGTAGCTTTAACCTTGTATGTATGTCAAAACTGTTTTGGCTGGTGTCAGTAATAAAGGAGCATTACTGAAACTGGACAGGGTACTAAGAATTGTTATCTTAATAATCATCAAAATCCTTATTTCTGGTGATAATCCAACATCTGTTAGAGAATCTTCATATCAAAGAGCTCATTTGGGCCACAAATAAGGCAGGATAGACTCTTTGTCAGGCAAGGGTAAGAGCAGCACTGCTGATACAGGAAAGCTTCTCTTGCATATGGTAATCAGTGCTGAATAAATCCCACACCTTTTATTTGTTATCTGGTGATAAGGAAAGCAGATTGAAACAAGATAATCAGGGAAATGTGGTTAATTATTTTGGACAATACACAAGGATCTAGGCCTGAAAACAAATTGGGAGTTGTGTAATGGTGCAGAGGGTGGAGGAAGACCCTCTAGCCCTCAAATTTTGTAGAAGTAGATAGTGCAAACTGGCTGCTCACATCAGGACTGTGCTGGCAGCCCAGGAGCCCCACTAAAAGATGATATTAAGCATGTATGAATTTGAGCCTTGGTCTTGAATCCTGGCATCTAGAAGTTGGCTTTAAAAGTTTCTCAGGGCTCAGGTCTGCTGGTGTATTTTTATAACAACACTGTGTGTTTTGGCAGTTAAGGTAAATTACATCATTTTACTTTATCTTTCTGCATTTTATTTACCTCATTTCATTTTCTAAAAATATACAAGATTTGAGGATTTGACTATATACATCTGAAAATGGAGGAAAGCCAGCAGGCCCTTGTCTTCCACTTCTTCATCTAAGCCACATCTACCACATTCTCGCACAAATAGATGCTGCTTTAGGTCTTGATAAAGAACAGACCCCAGGATATTTTGGATAAGCAAAGGAAGGAAGAAGGAAAGTAGGAAGGATGGAGGGGAGGGGAGAAGTATGTATGTGTGTGCTTCAACTTCTTTTTCTCATGGAGAAGGACTGTGGTCAGGAAAGTGGCCAGGCTGTCACTGAGGTCTCTACAGCTGCCTTAAGCTCTTGCCTGTCCTGGAGACTTCAGTCCTCTCCTAGAAACTTGGCATATCAGTTTGCACAAGCACAAAAGGAGTGTTTATGGTAAAGTCTTTTCAGTTCAGCAGACTTGTTCTGAAAAGGAAAAAACCCAAACTACTGGAAAGTAATTTTAGACAGGAGTATCCAAATAGCTTTTCAGGAATGAGCAGCTTTTAGAACCTGTACCTTCTGGTTTAGATGTGAATCACAACAAGTGGCTTATGGCATTTCTGGAGCTGATGTGAGGTGGCTGCAGGAATTTGGAGTTGACTGTAATCTACCTGGGATTGTTTCTACCATATTGTGTGCCCATACCATAAAGGTTTATGGATGTATTTGAAACCTCACCACTTGCTTGCAAAATGAATATGGATCACTTCCAAGTTTGCTATCCTTTTCTTCTGGGAGATTCAAGCTCCACTGCAGGTGCACAGCTCCAGCATGGGAGTGCTCATCTTGGCTTCAGGACAATCAGGCTACTTAGCTGAAATCAGCAACAAAAGCATTTTGAGCTAAGCTGTCTGACTTTGCATGAGAGTATAATCTGGTTTTCAATTGGACTGCAAGGAAGGAACCTTTAGTTATGACAAGTGGTTTATTGCTAGAGTGATCTTTTTCCAGCTCCAGAAGAACCTGAAAGAGGATTTTTGGCATTGGCCTAAACAGTAATACTTTACCCAAAGGCCTCCCCAGAAAAACTAGATAGCTCTTGCTAGTGTACCTGGGTGAAGATTGGCTGTGCAGAAGGCATGAAGTACAGCAAGTCTGTGCCTTGTCAATGTTCATTTTAGGATCTGTATCTGCCAGTGCCAAACTGCATAAACAGCTTCTCTTTATTGGGGTCTCCCAGAAGAATGCTGCAATGGGCTAGTCTAGCAGTCCATTTAGCCTGGCATTGCACTGCTCATCCTAAATAATAAATGATACCCTCTCTGGCAGTTTGTACAGATTAACATCAGTGGTAGAACTCAGTAGAGAGGCAAAGTACCTTTTTAAACATTAATATTTCTCCCTTGCTATAAAGGGATTTAGCAAAGAGCTGTATGGACAGTGCTGGGGTCTACCTTTCACATGAAGAAAGTAGCATAAATTCACCCATTTCTCCCATTTAACCCAATCTGACTCTATGTCCATAGGCTTTAGATATTTACTTAAGAAATTGATATCCAAAAATAATGTTTCAGGGCTAGGAATGCAGGGGTTCTGTCTGAGACTGACAAAGCTTCAGGAAATAGGTATGTTGACTAATTGTGCTGCAATGCATTTAATCTCTGGAGTTTTGACTTGTGTGAATAGCTCTTGGCTGAGGAAGGCAGAAGGACTCAACTGCCAAGTCCTACTTTGGGTTCTGCCCCCTGTCATGGTTAAGTGAGATTTCTCACCAAACCTGGGGTATCTTAATAGAGATATGTAGCTAACTAGGTTGAGAGTGGGAGTAGTTTTGTTGCTTGCTGTGAGACCCATCTTCAGGTCCCTTACCATGTGCTTCATTTGCCTGGTCTCTCTACTCTTTAGGGCAAGAGATTTCATTAATTTTCCAGACATCTACCACAGCAAGGTCCTGGTGTAGGTTAACTCAGGGTCAAGTGAAAGTCAGAAGAGGCTACTTGTCTGAAGAATTTTGCCCTGCATCTCTCCATCAATTGCATCAGAGTGTCGTCTTTTCTGTCATGCAATCCTATTGCTCATTTTCTCTATGTACTTGGTTCAGGTGCATCTGCACTATTTTCTGCAAGCTTTTGATTTTATTATAACATGGCTATAAACCAAATAAAGAGCATTTATTTCAGCTACTATAAATATTGTCTGACCTTTCCTGTTCAAAGGAAGCTCATTCCTCTGTCTCTAGACTTTGATTTAGGATTATTTGTGGGAGGCAAATGGATGCATACATCACATCAAAATATCTGCCAGTGTGATTTCCCCTAACAAAGTATTATGTGCAGGAAGGAGGGTATGGTGAATTTTAATGGTTGAAGTAGTAGGTAGTGTTAGATTATCTTGTGATATGGAGTAATCTTTTTAGGGAGATTGCATAGTGATTGTTCATCTTCTGCAGTACAGAGCCCACTGGGGGTTAGCAATTGATGGTAGCTGGAAATTAGGCAGGGATGAGACTACTGATGTAGTGGTATATGTAGCTAAAATAATCTGCTTGGTATTTCTATAGAGCAGATAGAATCACATGAATGAGCAGGAAATATCTGAAGTCCTATAAGTAAAGCAGATAGAGGATCTTCAAGACAGAGTATAGAGAATAAAGTTTTGGTGGGTGATGTGCAAAACCCGATGGCTTGAAATTGTTGCATTGCTCTTGACTTGTGGCAACTTGAAGCAGAGGAAACAAACGTTGCCACCTTCCTGACAAAGGGAAACATCTGGCAGTGCTTCTCAGTCCCCAAACCACAACCCCAGAAGAACTGAAGGAAGGAAAAACCAGACAAGACAGATGCAGAAAAAGAAAACAGACATGGGGGCCCTCGGGAGTAAGGAGAAATGAGGGAGGAGAGGCAAGGGAATGAGCTGGATGCACAGCATTAGCCTGATTGATGCAGTAAGTACCAGGAGAGCATGAGCAGGTCACTGCTAAAACAGCATGGGTGTAATATGGAGCCTGTATGCAAAATATATAAGCGAGTCAAGCTGTGCTTTCTACTCTCCTTTAAGAAAAGCACCATGTAGTTTGGTACTGTAGTCTGTGGATGTGATAAATAGGTCAACCTGGTGTTGCTGGGGTATTAACCATTATTTGATATGAGAATTCCATGGCAAAACAAACCCCAACCCTATTTACATGGGAAGATCTTTAATTTTGGTTAAATGAATCAACGGGGATTTGCAGAATTTCTGCAAAAATAACGGTGTACTCCTTCATAGCAAAGTACTGGAGTGAATCCCTTCAACCCAAGTGGCTGTTTAGCTTGCAGTGATTTGTTTTCTGGACTGTATAGGACTTGCTCATTTTGAACAGCAAGCCTGGTTTGTAACAGCTTTTGATGCCACCTCCAGATTGACAACATCCAAACAATAGCCAGGCTATTCATTACTGTACTTTACAGCCCGTTTCTATATGGTAATTAGAGGCAGCATCTGTAAGGTACCAGCATGGATATTCTTTAAATCGTCTTATTGTTCTGTTTCACTTCGCTAGAATGACAAAGGGCCTTTAGGAGCAGAGAGAGCTGGATTTACACAAATCCATCCTCCTTCCCATTGCCCTGTAGGATTTTCCATCTATCACCTCGGAGGAGATGACACACGTCTTCTGCCTATATCGTGAATTGCAGTTGGGAGTAAATTAAAGGCAGGGGGAGGACCCACGGCGGCTCTGGGGAAGCCGGCCCGGGGGAATCGCCGGTGTTGACCGAGGTTGTTTGTGGAGGGTAGGTCTGGATACGTCCCTCCGCCGCTCCGGCTGTTGGTGAAGTTGAGGAGGAGGATGCTCTAACTTGCTTGTGTGCAGGGAGGCAGCTGCGGCGCTTTGTGAGGGGTGAGCTCTCGTCTGCCCATGCACGCACGCACTGCTCAGATGTAAACATGACCTGAGCATCCGTCGCCATCGGGTCTTGTGCTGCTGGGAGCGGCTGCGGGTCTGTCGGTCCCCCTCCTCACACTCCCCACCTCGGGGGGAGCGGGATCCTCGCAGCCAGGGGCGGAGCTGCTCCTCTCATCCTCCTCGGGGGACAGCGCTTGCCCCCTCACACCCCGATGCGGGCAGGCGGGGAGGGGGAGCCGGGCCGGCACTAAGCCCTGCCCCCGCCGGGCGTGCGGTGAGGAGCCGGGAGCCGCCGCGGGGGTGGATGCGAGCGGAGAGGAGGCGGCGGTGGCGGCAGCGGCGGGGCCGGGCAGGGCGGGCTGTGCTCCGCCGGCAGCCCCGTGCGCTCAGCGGGCGACCCGCACCGCTCCGCGGAACCCCAGACAAGGTAAGGGCCAGGGCGGGCACCTCATTGTTCTCCCCACCGGGGGCGGGGGTTCAAGCCTGGCGACAGAGGGGATGCGAAGGCGCGGCGCTCCGTGGGCTGAGGGGGTATGTGAGGCGTGGGGAGTGTCGCGGAGACCCCTCCCGGCAGTGACAACGCCGGGAAAGACGCGACCGCACCCACTCGAGAGAGGCTACGGGGGGCCGGGGACTCCCACCCGCTCGGGGTTCTGCCATTGCCCCAAGGGCCGTCCACCGCCGGGTGCGAGTTCGGTGTCTGACGGAGCGAGGGACCGCTGAGGAAAGCGCAGCTGGAAGCGCTCGGGGAGGATTCAATTCCCCGTGGAGCGCCGTGAAGAATCGAGTGTCAACGCCGCGAGTCCGCTCTCAGACAATGAGTCCCGCTTGTGCACCGAGGGGTCCGAGGAGTATTCCCACCCAAACTTAGTCTGCCAGGCGGGAGGGGATCCACCGGTGTTAACCAAAGGAACCGAGCGGTGCTGGGTTCAGCCACAGCCCCGGGTCGGTCAGGGCTGTGAACGGGCGCGTCTGGACGGGAATAACATCCCCGCCAGAACACGGCCCCTCCGAGGAAGCCCAGGGTGCTTCCTCTGCCTTTGTTACACTTGTTTGCCTTCCCGGCTTGGCCTCGCATCCTCCCTCTCGCCGAGAATAGTCCCTTTCCCCGTATTGTTCTCGGTGGGTTTCCTCTCGCCTCACGCTTCCTCCACCCCTCCTTAGCTGTAGGTCCTCTGCGGACATGATACCCTGACGTGTTGTTTTCCCTCTCCCCTGTGGAGTTTCGAAGTCCAGACCTACCTATACGGAGAAAATTCTTCCTTTTTCCCGTGTGTAAGAGCCACGTATCAGTTTGAATCAAACTGTCTTTGCACTGGTTTGAAATAAATGGAAATAGACTTCACTTAAAGCTGCTTTGTGTAAGGATATTTGTTTGCTATGCACCACTTGATATCAGTTTAAATTATAATAAGCACTGTGTTCTTGTAGACTGGGCTTTCTAATGCAGTCATAGGATGTGAAATAGTATTAATGCTTTATCTTGGACCTCACTGCTCCTTTTTTTTATGCATGGGACTTGGGTGGTCCGTGTTGTAGATCTGTTGAATGTAGCTGAAGAGTGTTATGTTGAACCTGCTGCTCCTGGAAGAAAGTTATGGAGTGCCTGTAGTGGCTGGAGGATGAGATCTAGGGAGAGGCCAAGTTAGGAGCTTGTTAGAACAGTGTGTCCAAAAGGAACCTGTTCCACTCTTTCGTAGTGCGTTGGGTTTCAGCCTTAAATCCGTGTGAAGGTGTTTGCATGTCTCTGCTGGAGCAGAGGACAGTGCATAGCTGCTGTCTGGGGGACTTGTTATTTTCCTTTAAGGATTGTGATTTTTAAGCTCTGCATTCATTTAGAGTTCTGCCTAATAGGAAACTCAATTTTCCTAGAGCAGCTGAGCTCTTCCTTGTAACTTCTGCAGGATTCCCAATAGCTGCAGTGAAATAGTAAGTCTTTAATCAATTTTTATTTGGCTATAACTTGGGGAATCTTAGAGGAGCTGCAGGGGCTCTGGCTGGAGAGCTGTGTATGCAGGCTGGGGAAGACTGCAGTGCTTTACTTATGCCTGGCTCACACAGAGGCAGGAGAATATATTTGGGAAAACGTACACATTTTCATTTGCGTTTTCTGTTTGTGTGGGGTTTTTTGTTTGGTTGGTTTTTGTTTCTTTATTATTATTTTCTTGAAGTTTCCTTTTCCTCTTTTAAAGAGCTTGTTCTGAATAAGTTGGTAATGATTGCCTTGGAAATATTTATGTTCCCTGCAACTGCAGATTTCAAGGTTTTTGTCTGGTTTATATAGATATTCATCTTGTTGATTCTCTCGGACTTGCACGGGGTGCAGCTCTGTCAGACTGATTTACAGTGCAAAGATAAAGCCTTACTCAGAATATGCACTTCAGTCCATTAGAAATATGCATGTCATCGTAGTGAAAAGACGGGTTGTACAGAAACCCTTCAGTGTGTTAAGCCCTGGAATCCCATAATTTTGGAAACATGACAGGAGTGAATGAACTCCTGAGGTCTAACCTGTAGATGACTGTTTTCCTGGGGATTACTGCAAGGATGCTGAGTTTGTATTCATTGAAACTAAGGTGTTTTCTGGCGAGGGGGATGAAACTGCTACAGAGCTCCCCAGAGTGGAGGCTGTGAATGCATCTCAGCTACAGAAATTGGGGCTCTTTCCCAGGCTTTGTGCTGTAACATTAAAAACAAACCTCCTCACAACACCAATAACTTATCTTCAGTGCACTTTATTCAGTTCAAGTCTTGTGAATTCACCAGGAGTGAAGTGTGGCATGAAAAGATGACTCTGAGCATGGCTGTCACCACTGTGGGACTCAGCTGATGTGACCATGGGTGGGTATTCTTGGTGTAGGCAAGTCTACTCTTAGTTTCTGGTAATTAAAGCAGCAGAATGTAAAAAGGAGGCCCGCTGCAGGGCTTACATAATTTTCAAAGAGCTCTTGCATATTTTCTGTATCCTATTTTCTTCCTCCAATGCTTCTTAGCATTTGTTGAATGGCAGGGAGGAGGGAGGGAAGGATCTGGATAAATGGAGTATTCTGGGGTCTAAGGACTGTGATCGTGCCTGTTGCACCTTCCCAGGGAAATGGTGGGCCAATGTGTCAAATCCATTTGCAAGTGGTAGTATAAATTAAAGCTGGGGGATAAACAGGTTAGAAGGTTAATGAGATGTCTGAACTTAATTGATTTTCCATACAAATTGGCTATAATGTCTTTTGTTTGCCTCCCCCCCCTCCTTGAGTTGCTGTGTTACAGCAGTTACATGAATTATAAGGAGCAGCAAAAGGGGGGAGTCATGGCTATCTGGAAAACATGGCAAGGAAACCTTGGTCATACTCCCTAGGGTGAGCCGATGTGTGGTTCTGGACAGAGCAAGGTAGCTGTGAATTAGCAACCCACAGCCCTGTGCCTTCTGGGTCCCAGTGCCATGGGCTGCTGGCAATCATTGATCCATGGACAGCAGTGTAGCTGGGCTGTCATGCAGATCTGGGCATCTCATGGTTAATGGAACCCTTTTATTTAGATGTGTTGTACAGGCTAAGCAAGGAAGGCAAGTAGAGGAGGAGCTATAATGTGATCTAAAATGATTTTTAGGTCCTAAACTTGTCAGGCAGTATCCCAACCAGGGTGGCTTTACAATTCCTGTATGTCTGTGTTTAGATTTAAAGTCTGTTGTGAACTTGAAGCAGGAGGATGGGGAACTCAAGATGTTGGCTTTACTGATCTGACTTAACACTTGGATAAATGAGAAGATGCTCAGACCTCCAATATTTGGTCTTCCTTTCCTGTGTAGATTTCCATTCCTATTGGGAATCTATTTGAGTTAGTGGCTGGAGCCACCCCAGTGTCATAGAAGGCTGGGAGGAGATCCTTCCAGCTCACATGGTTCCTCAGCAGTGCTGGTATGGTTCAGTGCTTCTGTCTGTGTGTGCTGGTTTCAGCTCAGGAGCAGACAGACACTGGTTGGTCTGCAGCAGAGGATCTGTGTCTGTGTGTGTCTGAGCTGGGTGGCACAGCCAGCCCAGACAAGTCGCACACTGGGAGAGGAGCCAACTTCAGAGATGCTCTCACTCACCCCTTCCAAGAGTGTTAGGGAGAAGGAAAGACAGTTGTGTGTTTAGGCTGCATGGCAAGAAAAGTTACAGCTCTCCTGGAGCTCATTAGCTATGAGACCCTGTGGTTAAAGAGCATTTCAGACTTTTCCTCTTGGATTATACATCAAAATCTGAAAAATAAAGTAACAAATTCTCTTAAAGGCTAAAAATACTATGTTTTGACTCATGTTCTGCTTTTTCTAACTGGAGGATCACAGCAAAATGCTTTTTGTGCTTAACATGGAAATTGATTGCGGAGTGTATGTGAAGAGTTGCCTGCAGACAACACTTTTCAGAAAGCAGTTGTCTTTTGATTTAAGGGTTTCTGAGCAGCCAAGGACAGCTGTAGAGGATGCACAAGCACAGGAGGGGAGAGGTTTTTAGATCACTACATCATAGCAGGAAGGACTGACTGATGGGAGGCTTGGGCTTGGCACCTCTGCATTGGTAATCAGGCTTCAGATGAACCAGGCTGTGTCATATGCTGCAAGATTGGTCAATACCTCAAACTATTTGCTGAGAATATGATTAAGTCAAGGGCTGAGTGCAGTAAGTAGGTCGCTGGGCATCATTGATAAATGAGCCATGTCCTTATCTCGTGTATGACCAGCAGTATTGTATGACAATGTGTAGTTGTGGGAACAATTCCTTGGCCAGTTTAGAGCATGGTTATCTCCTTTTTAACAGGCTAAGCATCCCTTGTAATGGTGAAAAGCCACAGGCAAAGCTGCCATTGTTTGGTTGCAGCCATTTCAAAGCATTAAGCTTTCCTCTTGCCCCCTAATGCATCAGTGCTTTCAGCTATGGTTAACAGTTCTGTGGTTAAATGGTACAGGTTAGAGAAAGAAGAGGGTTGTTTTTTTTTGTTTTATCTATTTAAAGCAACACAACAAACCACCAAATCATAGTTCCTTCAGAATTGTAATGTTTGGAAAACACAGCCTACACTTGGAATATTTGCAAACTGTAATTTCAGGCCTTTGTTTTCTGTGCAGTCTGTGTGCAGGGTGAAGCCAGGAAAGGATCTACTTCTGTATGGTGGCCTCTGTCTAGAGACTAAACTCCTCTATGTAGAGCTGACAAGAGCTTCAGATTTTCAGCAGCTGTCAAAACTTCAGTGCAAAGGAAGGGGGATCCTTGAAAGGAGGGAAGAAATGCAGTCCTGCTGGGCTTATCTTGGTGGTTATGACAGTTAAACTGCTCTAAAAACTGCTGTCCAATAGTGTTTTGCAAAGATTACCCACAACTCAAACATATGAAACCCCAGTCCAGTTGGGTCCTTTCATTCCTCAGCCAGGACAGGATTGATTACTGTTGATTTGGAGCACACAGATGATCAGTTATTGATCAGCAGCGATCAGTTCCAGTCATCACAACCTGGTTGTGCTCTACTGGGTGGCCATGCCTTTGCAGTGGGAGATGGGCATCTAAAACCCTTCCTAATATATGTAAAAAATGTGGCCCTACAGTTTTTCTCATGCTAATGTCTGAACTATCTGTAGTTGCTTTGAGAGTTCCATAGGCTGGTTAATCTCACTAAATACTAATCTCTTTCATACAATTAATCCTTTTTTTTTCTTTTTTTTTTTTTCCAGATTGCAGTGTAGGAGAGAGATGGTTTTAGAAACAAATCCATTTACCTTGTGTTGCATTGAAAACAAACCCTTTTTACTGGAAAGCAGAAGCAAAGCAAAGATACAGACACATTTTTCTGCACATTCTTCATTATTATTGCTATATGGTGTTAAAAGAGTTCAGAGAATTATTCTAATCTCGAAGCTTTCCAAAAAAAAAGAGATTACTTTAAAAGCTTTCAAACCTGAAAAATCTTATAGAAAAATCAGGTGACAAAAGATACAAAATTGATGATGAAATCTTGACCCTCTTGAAGTTAATGGGAGTCTTAAGGCTAGAATTTTGCCTGGAGCTTTCATTATCTCCTTGGAATAATGTATTTGTGAACATTTAGAGATACAGAATTGCAGAGTTTTACTGAAGTACCAATTCCCATATGTTCCAGCTTTATTCATAAATGATCCTGCTGATTCTCCTGCCTTGCAGGGGAAGTGATGCATAAGATTAGGAAACAGACTCCTGGAATATTTCCTTTTTTATTATTATTTAAAAAAAAAAAAGTAGGTTAAACAGCATCATCAAAACTTGCACAAGTCTGAGATGGACCTGGGGAGACACTAAGAGTGTCTGTTTCAGGCAGAGGCCCCTTTCACTAGTGTTTTCAGTTGAGTCAGCCTCCCTTGGTCCCAAGAACATAGAAGAGGCTGTTGTTTCATAGTCAGACCTTGTGAAGTAGTTTCACACAGCAGTGTTGATGTGCTCACTTCGGTTTAAGGCTCCTGGAAGGGAGAGCTGGAGGATGATGGATGTAGTGGAAAGATGTAGGGTTGCTTTAGAGCAAAGCCTGGTTGGTAAGGGGGCCAGGCGGAAAAAGAGGAGAGCAGCTTGGCAGAGTCATTGTCCTGGGCTGGGCATGGCACAAAAGGCGGCTGCCATCCGTAATCTAGCCTGGGGCTGAGATCATAGCTTATTGATGGATTTTGTGTGACATAATACCTCTAGAGGCATTGCAGTGCTAAATGCAGAGGTTACAGGACCATGGTTACTGCATCTGTCTGCAACAGTCCTGCTTGGATGTTATGGAAAGCAGATGTACACTCGTTCAGTAGCTATTATGCAAGAGAGCTGGGACTGAACTGAGAAGGTAAAATGCCTTAAATCTTACAAGTTGTGTGTTTTGGTTTTGTTTTTAAAAAAGGGGTGTGTGTGTAAGGTTAACCCTTGACATGGTGTGTTGTGCTGTGTGTCCCTGGAGGCAATAATGATGGGAAATGTGTGTCTGAAGCTTGGGAAGCATCTGCAAGCAGTCCCCAGCGCACAGAGATAACCTGCAATTGTCTAATAATTTGCAGATTTTTTTCTTTCTTTGTTTCCTCTGACTTTTTTCCCTACTCTATTTTAGACTTCTGTTCCTAGTTTAGAAAAACTACAAACCCCTTCAAACTGCAGATCCAGCCACTTAAGGTATTTAACTCTGACACCGAGTTCCCTCTTGTGCATAATATGAAGGAAATGTCTGTGTGGGAATGCTGCCTGAGAGCAGGGCCTGGCTAAAAGCAATTTTCAATGACCAAAATTTCAATACTACTCTTGCAGTAAAGTGACTGCACCACAGATGATAGCTGCATATGGAGCAGGAAGGTGAAGCGTGGGAAATGCAAAAGAATGTGCTGCAGGAGTCTTTCTAATCTCTACCATAATGCTCAATTTTACTATAAAATTGACTAAGTGTTACAAATCACTTGTTCCTCCTCCAGTGTCAAAAAAGCTTAGCAGAGTGGTGATAGAATCTAATGCTTTAGCAACTAAAATGTGGCATTTATTGTAATCATCCTTGCTACTGGGATGGAGAGATGTGTGTATGTTGTGTAGCTAATGTATTAGGGATTTGGAATGCTTGGACTTGGATTGTCCTTCTGTCTTCCAAAATGAATATTTAAAATTTTCTTTTTAAACTAGATAACTGTCATTTTTTTTTTCCCCAGCTTTGTCGTTGTCTCAATTTGTTGCATCTCTGTCTGATTTAGCAGTACATGTACTTGTGCAGAGGAGAAAGTTTGGAGAAGTAACCTTTCTGAACGACTTCTCCAGCCCCACGTGGTTTCTCTTACATGGGAAGCAGAAATAGGAAGCTCCAGGAGGTGTCTGTTTGGCAGCCTCGAGGCTGATGCATTATCTGGCACCGACTAAGCGGTTATGTGCTTATCTGTCTCTATTTCCTAATGCTGACCATGTGAGTCTGCCTCTCTTGGCAACAGCACAACTCCCTTGCCATGTTTTAGCCTTCTTTGTGCTTACAACTAAATCACCGTAAGGGCTGGTTGTGAGTATCTGCTGAAAACAACAGAGAGGAGTCATCTAATGTCAGGTTTCCATGAAACAGAAGGTGAACTTAAGTTGAAATGTATGAAGTAAGTGTGTTCTCATTAGCTTGGGACATCCAGGGGACACCAGCCAACTTGAAGAGCTGTTCTTGTAGCAAATAGCATGAACCTGATAAACATGCTGATATCAAGGCTTAGATAAATGATTATCATGGAGGAAAGGAAAATAAAATTTCTCAAATCAACCTGACAGCAGGTGTGGGGAGGGATGGGTGTGTATTGTGTGTGCACACTGGGGGTTACTGGTATGATAGAAGATTCTACTTCTCCCTTGCAAACCTTGCATGTAAAAGATTCTAGTGACTACTGCTTCAGTACTGTGAACTTGTAGGAGGATTAGCTGTGATCATCTTTAGGGGTGGGGATTTTTTGGTTGCTCACCCCTAGTCAAGGGAGAATGTGGACCAAGGGCATGTGGTAGGTTTAGAAGGGAGAGGAAGAGTCTCTGGCATGTGTGTGTATAACCTACATCTCTGTGTGAAAAAATCAAATGGGAGGAAGAAGAAAGGAAAAAATGGAAAAGGTCCTGCTGTGCTGTTTGGTGCATCAGATCTCAATTTATCATTCAACAAGTTTCACAACAGAGGTATTTGAAGAAATCTTTTAACAAAAACTATTCAGCCAATCTAGGGTGAGCTCTGTCTAACCCTGTTTTGGAGTATGTTGAAGGTATCTTGCTACCTTGAGTTAACTTGCCTGCTGACTTGATTCCTTCCACTTGGAGCATTGGGCAGCTGCCGGTAGTAATTTTAATGGTAATTTTAACCTCCTCATTCTTAGCCTGAATCTGTGTTGTGCTTCTTTTTTTAACCCAGCTTGATTAGCTTTGTTGCTTAATGGCAGAAATTGTTGTTAGCAATGAATTAACATCTTGTCTTTCCAAAGTTACACCTTTTCACAGCATCATATGCTTGTTGGGGCAAGCTGCACCTCCGTGAGAGCAATCCCTTTCCCTACCTCAAACTCCCCCGTATTACTGTATGGAGCCTGGGCTGTGTAGCAGCTGAGATGCAGTGTGTTTACCCAAATACATTTGAGTGTGTCAGCTCTGCTCTCGACTAAACCATAGCTGCGTGGGATTTCAGTGGCACCAGGAATGAGCCTCCCAGTTTGCTTTAACAGTTGTTGTCTCCAGCTCTGCTGTTTTAACTACAGGGTGGCGGGTTGTGCTGTGTGACAGACTGTGTGTCTGGCACTTCCTCTGCAAAGTTGGACTTGTTTGGGTTTGTTTTACATACTAGTGGTGTTCTGTAGTCCTGCCCTCTGAAAATAAAATGTGGGAGAAAAAAAAAATAAAAAAAGTCAAGTAAGAACAGCTAGCCATGGGTGGGACTGAGCTGGAAAGAGCTGCCAGAAGAGAAACAAAGGCAAGCGGTATTGAAGGAAGGCAGTGGGGAGCAGCAAGAGAGGAAATGCTGCAGGGAATGAGCTGCCTGGAAGTTTATCCTTGGAAAGTTTCAGCCAGTGAGTCCAGGTAAGTGGAAATTTCACCTAAGGTTGACCCACCCAGGTTGCGCTTTGTGTGTGAAGGCCCAGTGATGGCGGAGGGGGAATGTGTTTGTTGTTTCTTTGTCTCCAGAAAGAAAGCTGTAGTGTCATTCCTTGCCCTTCCCTGTGCAAAAGTATGAAAATAGGACTAAGGGATGTGATCTGTTGTCTCAGCTGATCTCTGAGCTGAGAAAACTGGAGGGAGAGATGCTGACTGCCTTGGGCAGGAGGCTGCAGTATGGGGCTAATCTCCATTTAATGGTGCAGCTCCTATGTGCTGGGTCCTTCAGAGATGTGCCATATGAAGGAGCAGTAGTTGCAGGCTTAAACCTCTGCCTCAAGGTGACAGAAATGGCATTTAATGTTTGGTGGCATTTTTTTAAATGTGCCTGTAACTTTTATAGCTGCATTCTGGCCTTCTCAATCTTACTACAAACTGCTCTGAGTGCCTGGCTAACACTGAGGTGTGTTGACCTGTGTTGTAGCAGCTAATCCTCAACAGGAGCAGTGATGGAGCTGTGAAGTGCCCTTAGTGCTCAGCCGGGAGGTAGTAGGTTACTGGAGGATGAGGAAGGTCAGACACTATGGTCTGACCAAGCTGTGCAGTTCTCCACGCCCCTCCAGCTTGGAGTTCAGTGAATGGGACACGACCTTCACACCCCTGGATTTTAGGTAGGAGCTTCCCTCTATCCATGCTGTTTTATAGCTCCAGGCTGTAAAGTGGTGCTGTACAGAGCTGCCAGATGTAACAAGGACATGGAAAACGATGCTATTTGATAAAAGGAAGATCCTAGTTCTTTTCTTACAGGAGAAGTTTTATTTGCTTCCTTGGAATTGGGAGGAGGAAGTGGAGCCACAGGTATAAACTCTAGTCATTTCTATGTAGGGGAACATACTGGTGGACCTAAGGCACTATCTGCTGATGGCAGTGTTGGCTGTGATGCTGAGGTATTCCTGCAGTGGCCTGTTTATCCTACTAAAACAAGTAGTCAAGCAGATTGTTTTACAGAACAAACTGGAGTGAATGGGGGGAAAATGGGTTTTTTATTTCCTCTGAGCTTCATACAGGACAGCATGGCATGAAGGTATAAAATATTTCATAGGTGTGTGTACTGTGTTTTGTACTGAAGGGCTGTCAGTGATGCTTCACTAAAATGATATTGTGGTTAAAATGGATTTTGCTGGCAATTCATTGTTTGTGCCTGTTGTCTTTCTCTGCAAAACTTGTCTGAGTAAAAATGCCTTGTGGGTACAGTGTGATGGTAGTTCCAAGCCTCTGGAGATGCTGGGGATGTACCAAAGGAGCGTGTGTGCATGGATGCTGGATGGAGAGGAGGGGGGTATCTCTACCTGATGTTATCTCCAGCTGTTCCTCCCAGCACTTCCCAGTCCTCTACTCCAGATCTATCAAACCCTGGGGACTCTCCCAAGTCTGGGGAGGGGGCCTGGAGCAGGTAGGAGTGGAAATTCCTGTTGTAGAGAGAGAGATGTCTGGTAAGTCTCTAGGTAGTGCTCTGCCTGAAGCAGCTGATAAGCTTCTGGAAAAGAATGAAAGGTTTGGGAGGGGGTGGTGGTGTCTGGCTAGGAAGCCTGTAGTAGGTGAATCATAACACCCATGTGTATCCTGCTTTCTTCCCCTGGGGCTAAGCCAGGTGTAAGAGGAGCAGTCAGTAGCAGTGCCTGGCATCTCAGGCTGGAGGGACTTTTATTATAAGGCTGCACATCACTTTCAGTCCCTGATGTCACTTGCTCTAGTGCAGGCATTGCCTGGGTCCAACTAACTTACACCATACCTGCTCTGGAGCTCCTGGGGTCAGTTCTGATCCTGGTTATTGTGTTGATTTAGCAGCTCTTACCCCTCAAAAAAAGGTGAGGCGCCTTTGGAGTTAGCTCATATTAACTGGCTCCTTTAACCTGAGAAATTCTGCCTGTTTGTAACTGGTGTCTTTATTTGTGAGACTTGATAGGTCCCGAGGCTTGTGACTTGAAATACAGAGGTTAATTCTGTGTAGAAGAACAAAGATGCTTGTCCATGGGGAGAAAGACCATAGAAAGCTAAAAACAAAGCAAAATCTGTGTTTTCTTTTTGAGGAGTTGGAAAGATCTTCTCCAAATACTTCTATGTAACTGGTGTGGTAACTACTAGAGTAAATGATTTTGAGAGCTGAAGTTCTGAGTCAAGTGGCTCTTCACAGCAGAGGCCAGGTCTGAAAAGAAACATCAAAGCAAGAGGGAGTTTGTGCAGGGCAGTGCACAGATGCCATGATTACAAACCTGAGAGGGGAGAACTACTTGATATGCTGTAAGAGGGAGTGATAGCACAGAAGGCAGAGAAAGCAGGGCCAAGCCTGATGTGGGCTTGCTTTGTGTTAAGGAATACTTCAGATAAAAATCCCTGCCAGGCCCCCGAAAGTAGGTTTGAAAAACTAGTGGAGGAGTTTCCAAGAAGGATTTATGGCTTGAAAGCAGATTAAGTTTGGACAAGACATACTGATAGCATCCCAATGTGTGGACCATTTTTTGTGTCTTTATGCAGTTCCTCAACATTAGCATCTTGCTCCTTAGTGACTGGCCTGGGCTCTAAGAACTGTATTTGTACTTGTAACTATCTGTCCATGTGTAAATGTTTGTTACCTCCTGGTTTATTGTGACTTTTTTTTCCTTGAAACTGTTTTGTGCTACATTCTGATGGTTTTGTGTTGTCTACTGAAGATACTGGTGGGAGGATGGACCTGAGGTGTTTGTTTACTCATGGTGCTTTGTACCCTTCTTGAGCACAAAAGGTTTGTTAAGTTTTGTATTTATTTCGAGTAAGCAGTTTCTCTGTGGCTGTGACACCCACATCCAAGGGGAGGATGGGGCAAGACAGGAAGAAAAAAAAAACATTCAAATTTACCAGTGTCCACTGAATTGTCAGTACTAACACAATACTAATACATCATTAGCAATGGCTTCATCACTAGAAAGCATAGTTCTTTATATACAGGACACCTTTTTTTTTACCTGCTAGAACCTCCTGGTGTGCTTACAGCTTTTTTGGGTTTTTTTTGTCTAAATCATACTGTTTAGAATTAACTATTCACTGGAATGAATGTGTCTACTCTGAGGTGTTTAAGGATATTTATTAGCACAGGACAAAACCAGTGAAGTTATGTCCTTGGTTGTAGTAAGACTAGGCAGCAAGGTGATAGTCAGCTCTTCCTTCAAGCTCTGCTCCTGCAATTAGAATCCAAATGTTTTGTGTGAGCTGGGCAGGAATGTGCTGGTATTTACCCTAATTTTGAAGAAGACACTTAGTAGAGGAATGTGCTCTGCATGCTCTCCATTCCACTAGGAAACCATGCATATAAAGCAAACCTCAAGCAAATATTTGGAAGATGGGATGCTTCAGAAGACCAGCATGTTCCTCCAGATTTTAAGAAGAGCAGGTCATCCCTGTGGACTCAGTTGTCTTCTCTGCAGGCCTCTGGGTGGTTACAATGACCTTCTTTATTTCATTTTAATATGTGTCTGAGTAGCTGATATTCAGAATGGGATTAGGAGAGATTAATTGCTGCTGAAATTGGTAATAACAGAAAGCAAACCTGTCTGACAGCATCTGCCCTCTGTTCTTCTGAGAGCAGGTAAAAGAATCCTTAATTAACTTTTTGCAAGGGTGGGGCAGTACTTTTTTTTGTGATGAATTAATTTTGGAAGGCTACAGCACGAATTGTTGTTGCCTGGGTTAGAATAGCCAAATGAATTGCCATAAATTAGCTCCTAGCCTGTAGTGAATTTGGGTTTTAAGGAAAAGAAACCTTCATGTTTGCTGTGGGCTGACGGGAGAGAGCTGACTCAGAGACTCTTGTTCAAGGTAACCCAGGAGTGTGGTGGCTCTCAACTGTTGTTGTCAAAACATTTCCAAAAGCTCTTTGCCCTGCTTCTGTGTTGCTTGTCTGCCTCCTGTCTACATGAGACACCTCAAAACTGGTCAGAGGCTCTGGGGCAGGCATGATGTGCATGTTGCAGTTGCACGTGTCCCAGGTCAGTTACTCCAAATATTTTTTTCTGAGCAGTTAAACTCTTGGAACTGGCCCAAGTCAGAACTGGTTTGCTGGTTATTTGTGTGCACAGCTGTATCAAACCTAAAGCAGTGGTGGTAGCAGAGTGTTAAGCTTGTCTTGTGTGGTGTGGAGACTGTCATTGCTGATCACTGCAGTGGCAGGGACACGTCTTCCTCCAACAGCTCTCGGCCTGTCATCAAACCAGGGCTCTGTCTTGGATTCCTTCATAAAAATTAGAGTCGACTGATGGAAAAATGGGAGGCTATTGTAGAGCAGTGGATAACTAAATACTTACCTTGGGACTAAATTCACGTTGTTCCCAAAGAAAAAACCTTGACAGGCAATTCTGTCAGCTGCTGAAGGAGTTGGCAACGGGGGCATCCCCTCTGTGCTGTGGTTTAACAAGGGCTGCTCTGGTTGTGTCCCTTCATTTCAGGAAGACTGATAAGCGTGACCCCTTGGTGGTGTGGAGTTAGCTGCTGGTTGGGAGGGGTGAGCAGTTGACTATCACAGGCTCATTATGCATTTTAATGCACATCATCTGATAGCTTGTGTAGCACGAGAGATGTGGGGTGGTTGGTGGGCAAGTTTGGAAAGGCAAAGTCAGGTTTGAGGCCCCAGTGTGAGTGCTCCTCGGTATGGTCCATGCCCTGAGAATGGATCCATGTGGCTTTACCTGTGGGAAAGAACTAGTAAGAGACACTTTGCCTCCTAGGCAATCACTGTCCCAAAGCAAGGTTCTTCTCTTCCCAGATAATAAAGCCACTAGGGGTCAATTGAATGAGGGGCAGTAAGTACCTTTAACTCAGTGCAGTTGGCCTGGGAGGCTTAATAAGTTTGTAATGCTTGTGTTTTAGTGAGCTCTCTGCTGCTTTTTTTGGTGCACTATGAAATTCGTGTGCCTCCTGTGTTAAATGCCCTCACAGCTTGGCCACTGTGAAGGTAATGAATACTTAGTACAGAATTTAAGTGAAGCCTGTAGAAATTACCCGAAGGAATCGGGTAGTTGAGTGTCTTATCTCCAACAGCAGCCAGTATCAGCTCCTTCAGGAGCTGATCATTCAAAAGTCCTGGTGGGTGGGATGTTTTTTTGCCAATAAATCTTTCTTGACTCCCCCTTAGACACTGGTTCATGTCCAGAAGTATCCAAACGGCTTTGAGTCCTGCTAAAACTCCAATTTACTTGCTCTGGAAAAGTCCAAATATTGTCAGGTCTTTTATGCTTTGGAGGTACAAGAATTTCATCAGATGTATGTTTGGCTTGCTGAAGGAGCACAGTCTGAATTACTGAATTCAGAGAGGGGAAAAGAAAGCTATAGCATGAATAAAACATACCCTGTATTTCTAAAGACATGATGTCTTGATTGAATGGTTTTAATCAGCATCATTTAAGTACTCTGTCATTGCTTAGCAAACAAAGTCCTATCTGGCTCACAGAAATATTGAAAAACCAAACAAGTCAGTACCCCTGCCAGGGTTTTCTTATCTTCCCAATTTGTNTGACATTGAGAAAAGTCTGGCTCCATCCTCTCTACACTCACCCTTAGCATATTTATAGACATTAATGAGGTCCCCCCTCAGTCTCCTCTTCACCAGGCTAAAGACTGCCAGCAATCTTAGCATCTTCTCATAGCGGTTAGTGAGGAAGATCACTACATTTGAGCTTGCCCTTTCTGCACTGCTCTCCTGCCTGCTTAGAATTCAACGTGAAGATGACAAGCCCTGGAGGAGAGGTGTTACCAAAGGTATGGCACCTGACCTCTTGTTCCATGGCCCTGGAGGTAGCTGCTGTAATAACTGGCAGGCAAGCCAAGGCTTGCTTATGCTTAGGGATCCCAGCACTCCTGGAGGCGTTGGCAGTTTCTTACATGGCTGTAGGGGGAGGATGGCTACGTGAGATGGGTGCAGCTCCCTGGATCTGAGTGCACTAAAGCAGGAGGTTTGTATGAATTAGTGGTGCATGAAATGAAGCCAAATAGCAGAGNTTTCCAAAAGCTCTTTGCCCTGCTTCTGTGTTGCTTGTCTGCCTCCTGTCTACATGAGACACCTCAAAGCTGGTCAGAGGCTCTGGGGCAGGCATGATGTGCATGTTGCAGTTGCACGTGTCCCAGGTCAGTTACTCCAAATATTTTTTTCTGAGCAGTTAAACTCTTGGAACTGGCCCAAGTCAGAACTGGTTTGCTGGTTATTTGTGTGCACAGCTGTATCAAACCTAAAGCAGTGGTGGTAGCAGAGTGTTAAGCTTGTCTTGTGTGGTGTGGAGACTGTCATTGCTGATCACTGCAGTGGCAGGGACACGTCTTCCTCCAACAGCTCTCAGCCTGTCATCAAACCAGGGCTCTGTCTTGGATTCCTTCATAAAAATTAGAGTCGACTGATGGAAAAATGGGAGGCTATTGTAGAGCAGTGGATAACTAAATACTTACCTTGGGACTAAATTCACGTTGTTCCCAAAGAAAAAACCTTGACAGGCAATTCTGTCAGCTGCTGAAGGAGTTGGCAACGGGGGCATCCCCTCTGTGCTGTGGTTTAACAAGGGCTGCTCTGGTTGTGTCCCTTCATTTCAGGAAGACTGATAAGCGTGACCCCTTGGTGGTGTGGAGTTAGCTGCTGGTTGGGAGGGGTGAGCAGTTGACTATCACAGGCTCATTATGCATTTTAATGCACATCATCTGATAGCTTGTGTAGCACGAGAGATGTGGGGTGGTTGGTGGGCAAGTTTGGAAAGGCAAAGTCAGGTTTGAGGCCCCAGTGTGAGTGCTCCTCGGTATGGTCCATGCCCTGAGAATGGATCCATGTGGCTTTACCTGTGGGAAAGAACTAGTAAGAGACACTTTGCCTCCTAGGCAATCACTGTCCCAAAGCAAGGTTCTTCTCTTCCCAGATAATAAAGCCACTAGGGGTCAATTGAATGAGGGGCAGTAAGTACCTTTAACTCAGTGCAGTTGGCCTGGGAGGCTTAATAAGTTTGTAATGCTTGTGTTTTAGTGAGCTCTCTGCTGCTTTTTTTGGTGCACTATGAAATTCGTGTGCCTCCTGTGTTAAATGCCCTCACAGCTTGGCCACTGTGAAGGTAATGAATACTTAGTACAGAATTTAAGTGAAGCCTGTAGAAATTACCCGAAGGAATCGGGTAGTTGAGTGTCTTATCTCCAACAGCAGCCAGTATCAGCTCCTTCAGGAGCTGATCATTCAAAAGTCCTGGTGGGTGGGATGTTTTTTTGCCAATAAATCTTTCTTGACTCCCCCTTAGACACTGGTTCATGTCCAGAAGTATCCAAACAGCTTTGAGTCCTGCTAAAACTCCAATTTACTTGCTCTGGAAAAGTCCAAATATTGTCAGGTCTTTTATGCTTTGGAGGTACAAGAATTTCATCAGATGTATGTTTGGCTTGCTGAAGGAGCACAGTCTGAATTACTGAATTCAGAGAGGGGAAAAGAAAGCTATAGCATGAATAAAACATACCCTGTATTTCTAAAGACATGATGTCTTGATTGAATGGTTTTAATCAGCATCATTTAAGTACTCTGTCATTGCTTAGCAAACAAAGTCCTATCTGGCTCACAGAAATATTGAAAAACCAAACAAGTCAGTACCCCTGCCAGGGTTTTCTTATCTTCCCAATTTGTTTCCTTATTTGTGTACGCTAGTAGGATGAAAATGGTGCACATGGAGGAGGAGGTAAGGGGAGTAAGGGGAGCTCTTCTGCATGAGTACAGAGGTGCTTGTTTGAGATGTCAGCCCAGAAAACAGCTGCCTGCTTGCCAAATGGTTTGAAGCACCATTTCTAGAAATAGCCTTGGGAATCTCCTGGTTTTTGCCGTGCGAATTATTGGGGATTAAGAATGTTTTGAGCAGGGGAGAGTCTGGAATAAAACAGCAGCTGGGAACCTCCCAAGATGCATCCTATCAAGATTCAGTTAAAGAAGAAAAATTGCTACCATAAAGCTGGTCGTGTGCTCTTAAAATGCACACACGGCTCTGTGGTGTAAACTGCTGCTTCTGTCCCTTGTTTTGACAGTCTCTGTGTGTAAACCTGGGATCCTCTTGTGGCTGTTAGTGAGGCAGATCACTGCATTTGAGCTTGCCCTTTCTGCACTGCTCTCCTGCCTGCTTAGAATTCAACGTGAAGATGACAAGCCCTGGAGGAGAGGTGTTACCAAAGGTATGGCACCTGACCTCTTGTTCCATGGCCCTGGAGGTAGCTGCTGTAATAACTGGCAGGCAAGCCAAGGCTTGCTTATGCTTAGGGATCCCAGCACTCCTGGAGGCGTTGGCAGTTTCTTACATGGCTGTAGGGGGAGGATGGCTACGTGAGATGGGTGCAGCTCCCTGGATCTGAGTGCACTAAAGCAGGAGGTTTGTATGAATTAGTGGTGCATGAAATGAAGCCAAATAGCAGAGCAGACAGAGGAGGAGGAGGAGGAATTCCCATGTTGATGCTGAATGGACAAGCAGGTACTTGCCCAATGCTAGAGTTGCAGTCAGTCCTAGGTCTGAATTAACAGACCTGGTTGTTTTGGTCTCCCCCTTCCAAAAGGGGGTGTGTAAATGTAGACTCTGAGCCAGGATTAAGCCCTAGACTTTCTGTCAATATTATCCTCTACTTCAGCTTAAAGGCAATTTATTTCAACAGTCAAGCATGTCCTGTTGGGGTGTCCAAGGTGAGGATGCCCAGCACAGCTGCTCCATGATATGCCCATTGATATGTGAAGGAATGTGCCTCTGCACAGGAGCAACTGCACAGCTGCTCTCCTGGAGTTCCCATTGATCTGACCACTTCTGCAGGCAGTTGTGGTGGTTGCACAGCCTAGTGTGTAAGCAGCCTGTTGTCTTCTAATGTCCCTGTGTATCTGAAAGCTGTCCAGTAGTGTTAAAGAGAGTATGAGTTCTTGAGGCTTTCCAGGCAGGTTGATGCTGTTATGCAGGGATATGTGTGCCAAGGTGCTCTCAGCTGAGCTGCTTAGTGGAAACTGAAACTGCCTGGAGCTATCTGACTTTCAGGGTTGATCTGAACCAACAAACCTGGGCTGCTGCTTTCATAGAAAAAGGTTGCTGAATCCATAGGTCTCTCTTAAAGAAAATTGAAGTCAGCACCAAAATAACCCTAGAAAAAGTGCTGCTGCTGCTGTGCTGCTGCTGCTTTGAGAGAAGAGAAATATGCTAGAGCAGTGACTGCCTTTACTAAATTATACAAGGAACTGTTGTGGCGAGAGGGGAAAGCTGCCGTTTGCTGATGTTTTTGTGAGTTATGACCACATTATTGTGGTGCATGTGCTGCTCCTGCGGCTGCTGCTGGGCATGGCGAGTACAGCTGTGGGTGTGCAGCTTCTTTGGCAGCTCTGCTTTCCTGTAGTGATCTACTGGGAATCTTCCCATTTGTTGTTCTGGTTGCTTACAATTTTCACTCTTTTCCCTCTCTGTTTTAGGCTCTTTGTTTTGGAAACTGTTACAAGATATTTTCAGGTTAATCTTTCGCTCTGCACCCTCCCTGTCTCCATCCAAAGTGGTCTCTGGGTCTTTTAATAGCTGTTTTGTTTCCTATGTTATTGAGACAAAAGAAAACCCACCTTCTGTAGGGCTGGTTTCAGGCCAAGCCTGCCTCGTTTAAAATCAGTGTGAGCACTTGCATAAAAGGGAACACCAAATCAGTGTTGGAATTACCACTGCAGTGCCACTGACTGTAGAGGGAAGAGCAAAACCAACCCCAAGATTGATATTTTCATGTCTCACTATGCATTTACATAATGTGAAAGATTATAGTCATGTAATAGGAACCTAATGCAGGTAGGTATGATATAGTCCCAGGGAGGTCTTTGTCAAGGACAGCAGCAAGAGCAATGTCCTGCTTGAATTTCTTGGGCTGCTGGCAGGGAAAACCAGCCAGGTCACTGACTTTCCCACAAGGGTCTTGTTTTATGAGGATGTTTGTGGCTCCTGTTTTTCCCATGTCAGTGGATATGAAGAGCAGGTCAGCCCTCCTCAGAGATCTCCTTGACCCAGGAGCAGTGTCTGTGCATGTGATGGTGCAGGGAAGGGTTTGGAGAGAGGAGTGGGAGGGGCTCTGGGGTTGTAGGGCATGTCTAAAAAAGCATTTAATAGTCCCTTTCCCTCTTTTAGGATAGAGCAAGGAATGTAAGCAGCAGACAGATCTTAGAGCTCGGGTTTTAATGAGAGCTAGATATGTTTGTTGTGATACAGTTTCTGATTTGTTTGTTACTGGGGTCTTTTGCCCTGGCAGGTAAATAGGCCACTGTGGCAGGAAACAAGCAGCATACTGCAGCTGTAGAAAATGTACTTTACTAGTTCATACACCCATCTTCTGGATCTCAATGGCTGTCTGTACCAGGGATATAACCTTTCAGGACAGGCCTTTCTTTTCTGGTTTGGGAGATAAGCTGTTGGCCTGGATGGATGAGCAGCTTGACAGGCACTAGGTGTTGGCCAGCCCTGCTCCCACAGGAGCTCCTGGGGACAGCTGTCATCTCCTGCTTTGGCTGGTTTGACATTCCCTTGCTGCTATCATAGAATGGTAGGTGTTGGAAGGGACCTCTGGAGATCAAGTCCACCCACCCCGCCAACACAGGAACACCCAGGGCAGGCTGTGTAGGAATAGATCCAGATGGGTCTTGAAAATTGCTAGAGGAGACTCCACAACCACTCTGGGCAGCCTGTTCCAGTGCTGTCCTTCATCCTTAGCTCCTTGTAGCAGTTGTACTTTCTTCCCCAGATTTGCAAAGGGGAAGGTTTTCATTTAACCTCTTGGAGAGCAGCCTAATATCCCCCAAAGCCCTTTGGAGGAGCCGTGACTGGTTTGCATGGGCTGTCCCTTAAACATCCCTTTTTTTCCAAGGCACAGCAAACATTATTGCATCTTCAGCACTCATAAGAGACCCACACCTTGCCCCTGTGGCAAGAGAAATGGTAAATAATTTCACAAATCCCACTAAAACAGGGCTGTGGCACTTAATGTGCCATCCAGGGGTGCAAGAGTCTTAGTGTGTATTGGTTTTTTTTGCACAGCCCTCACTCCTGGATCTGTGTGTGCTTTGGCAGGGGCACAGTGAGCATGTGCTGCCACTGACTCTTTGTTCTTGGTTTATTGGACGTGTCTGTAACAGCAGAGCTGAGATTTGCTCTGCCACGGTTTCTTCCATCTACTTAATAGGTGTTTGTGGGTATCTGATGATCAAAGCCCAAATGAAATGCAGAAGAAGGTAAGGTTGCAACCAGGAGATGTACGAGCTTTCTGCTGTATGTGTGTGGGATTCACATCTCTGGGGATGCATGTTCATAAATGCCAGATTTGTTGATGGCACAAGAAAGACCTAATTACAACCCTGTTCTCTGTCACAGCTGGGCTGTCCTATTGTACAGACCAGGCATAAATTCGGGGTTCTCAGGGGAAAATATTGTGTGTAATTATGTGACTGTGTTTTAATGTTACCCAAGCAAGCTAAAATTAAGAAGAATTTCCCATTGTTTTGCTGTGTCACATCATGCCTGTCCTTTTTGTTCCCCTGCTCCTTTGCCAGTAGCTGTGGTTTATTAGTATTTTGCTTTAAAATTTCCCCCCTTTCCAGTTGTTCCTGTACTCCTAAACTTTAGAAGGGTGCCTTTTCCTGAGTCAAATGTGGAGAATTGGCAGGATTTGTACTTCTTGCTTGTTGCACCTGCATGTCTCAGAAGTCAGAAAGGCATCTAATGCTTCCCTCCCCCCCAAAAAATGTATATAAAAATGATGCCTTGTAATAATTTCCTGCTGTAGAAATGGGTTTAGATGGAAGCCCTCCTTGGAGCTGCTGAACCTCAAAGTTTAATGCCATCCAAGAATGTAAAATAAAGCAGAGGGTTGAGAGGTGACTCTCCATGTTAATCCAGAGTAAAGCCAAAGCACAGTCCCTCGAGATCTCTAATGCTGTATGATGGATGAGAACGTCACAAAATAGACATTTGCATATTTATTTTTTTTAAAGGACTTTCTTTCACCACACAATTGCTGACAGTAATGAAGAAAAGCAATACAGGGAGTGAGCTCTTCTCTTCCTTCCCTTCTGGTAGAGGAATAGAATAAAAACTATTGTGGATTCAACTATCATATTTCTTCCTAGGGCAAATGTTTAAAATGTTTGTCAGCAAGCAGAGAGCCAGACTGCAGTTACCTTCTTGTGCCTGTGCAGAGTAGCTGGTTTGATTTCTGTGCAGCCACTCAGCAGGGAAAATGGAGATGTGAGCTCAAGCACTGTGCCATGGGGAGCATAATATTGCAAAGCATGTTTGTTGCCTTGGCCTAATTGTGGCGTAGTGTCGAAAAAAGCACATTAAAGCTCCGTTTTAATTTCTGCTTTTAGTGTTTTCTCTCTTCCTGTACTCTTGCTTAAGACCTTTGCAAAGACTTTATTGTGTTGTTAGTAATGTAGAAACTTCAGGTCAGACATCTATGGGGAACAAGTTGATTGCTCTTGGTCACCCAGCCAAGAAAATGAGCTGGCAGTGTCTAAACAGACTTGCAACTATCCAGCTTTACAGCAGAGGCCAAGAAATTGGCAGAAGAGCCACTAGATTTGAACCAGGGGTACAATACAAACTCACCTGCTGTATGTGTGTGTGGCTGGCAGATGTAGTAAAGACTTTGCAGTGGAGTGAATATGTTGCAGAGTGAGGATCTCTGGTCATGGTTCACCCTGAAATAGGCACAGGGCATCCTGAGCAGTCCCACTGCTGTTAGTGGGTTTGTGTTCAAGGTGATCAGAATTTTGCTTTTCTGACTTTTCCTTTTCTTGAGCTAATCTGAACACATCTGGATTTATTCACATTGTTTGATCTATTCCTTTTTAATGTAAAAATCCAACCCAAAATATTTTTAAGGTTCTTTTTCCTAGAGAATAGTAATTTAAAAAAATATTTTTGGGGTAGAAGGAATAATCCGCCAAGACTGTCCTGTTCATTCCAGACACAAATCCACATGTATTTTATAATTTATTTTTCTAAGTGACTCCGACCATCTAACGCCTTCCAATAGCAAGTGTTCTTGGTCTTGGATTCCCAGGTTTATTTGGAGAAGGGAATGGCATATCAACTATGACAAGAACCAGTCTTGGGGCCAGTTGGTGTGCTTATACAAAGCTGTGTCACTTGAGAGATAAAGAAGCTGGTAGAAAATTCTGAATTCTCCAGAATGTGTTAGAAAACTCAGTCTGTTGATGGCAAAAGGCAATGCAGCTGACCTAGGCAGGGTGCTGTGGCTTGCTGCCTGTTAAGTTCGTGGTAAATAAACAGAACTTTCATGTCAAGTCCTAGAGAGGTTAAGATCTGCCCAGTTTTCTAAACAATTCAACAAAGTGCTACATCAAAACAGTTGCTTGTCACAGCGTGTGCCTTGAATTCATGACTCTGGAGTGAAAATTGTGTGGGAGTGCAAATCTGAGGGCATGAGCCATCCAGTGGGAAAAATTAATGTCTGCAAATCAAATCATGCTCATTGACCAGAAAGTGGCCAGATAAAGGAGTGTGGCCTGCAGAGATTTGAGGATTTCAGGTGGAAAGAAGTAAACTTGACTGTCACTCATCAAGCCTGTGAAAGTTTGAGAGTTCAGACCCTAATTTCTTTTGACCTTATTTTCTGCTATAAATATTGAATCCATATTTTTTTTCCAAGCAAAAGCAGTCCCTTTGGGGAAGACTGATCAAGGCCATTCCCAGGGTCTTGGAGCTTTTAATGTGTTCTACAGCTGGGCTGCTTTGTTGTCTGCTCCTGTCTGGCAATTGCACAGGATTTAAGGTGAGCTGCAGTGCTGTCCATGTTATGCAGCTTTAAAGCTGTAAGGGAATCTCTTTGTGTCACATCTCAGCCTAAGGACTGAGAAACCTGTGGGCAACTTCCTACCTATCACCCCCAACATTGCTTCTAGTGGGATAGGAGCAAGCTTAAATGCCCTCACTTGGCCTGTGTCAGGTCTGTTTTACCCTTTTAGACTGATGAAAGGATGATGATTTGGTGGAAGTTTGGTCTGGGAAGATTCCCTGATGTTTGTAAAGCAATATGTGATCTATTACTTAGATGAAATCATGTTTTCTTATTGCTGTGAACATGTAACTGATGTTGACTTGGAAAGCAATAAGGCCTCTGCCAGGGAAGGTTTTCTTCACTCTGTTCTGAGGCTAAATTACTTTTTAGGAGCACTCCATTATGTGGGGTTGTGGAGGTGGGAGGACTTGCTACTCTGGTGCTGCCTCAGCCTAAGAATTAGAGGTGCTTGAATGTGCAGTGATTTTAAACACAGCTCTTGCAGGGAAGATGTGCTATTAGCTGGTGGCTCTTCAGAGAGGCAGCTTGAGATCTGCATTTCATTGTGTCAAGTTTTCAGGTAGCAGAGGAGTGGGGAAGGTTTGGGCTGCAGTAGATGCTGTGATAGGCACTTCAACCTGCAAGCAGCTGAAGGCTGCCTTGGAAATTGGAGCACTTTTCCTTTCATTAACAAATTAACAAAATTAAAATGAGGAAGATCTGTTTATATTGTATGTTGTGAACAGCCCCAGCCACTGAATAGCTGTGTTGTGGTGTTTGGTTAGAACTTGAAGAAAGTGAGTTAACTGCTAAAGAGCACAGGAGCATCATTTCAGTTAGCAGGCAAAACTGGAACAGCCTCCAGTTAGTGTTGCTCCTGATTATATGAGAGTTATAAAGGGGAAAAAAAAAATCCAGAGTTTTTAGAGACAAAAGCACTTTCCCTGGAAGTACTGAGGAAAATCTGCATTAGCTGCAGTTGGCTTGAGGTAAAATTTATCACTTTTATTTAGTAGTTAAGATGGAAATTGTTTACTGCTGCTCACTTAATTCATAAAATGCTGAGGAGATAACATTCCTTGGATTAAAACAGGTGCTTTGGTAACTGAAATAGATAGTCCAGGCAGCTGTAGATGTAGATGCTAAGCCTGGTACCTGCACTCTGCAGCAGAACATGGTGTGGGCTGTTTGCCTTTGTGGATCTGGAGGAGCTTGTGCATTTGGTAGTATGGGTTAGAGCATAAGATGGTGTAAATGAGAAGCTTCAGTAGTGTAATGCTGTCCTAATGAGTTGTATCAGCTAAAGATCTAGCTGGTTATTCTGTGGGTATTGTGGAGAGCTGAGGACTAGAGGAACAGCTGCAGTTCCAGCTTGGATGGCTGCTGCTGTCAGTAACTCAGCTTAAAAAGGAAAGGTACCTGCTGACCCTGTATGTGGGATAACATTTCTTTCTGACCCCATCTTGTAGTACCACCTTAGGCCTCAAAGTGTGAATTTTAATTACCAGCGTGAGCAGAGCCTATTCCTGCTGCTTGCTGAGGAGTGCCCACATCAGAGTGCACTGCCTGGTAGCTGTTGCCTGAGCCAGGAGAGGACAAACCTGCCAGCTGCTGTTCAGCTGCCCTGAGATGCTGGAAGCAAGAAGGATGCTCTGAGTATTGACATGCAAGGGGCAAAACTCCTCCTCTGCTCAAAGCAGAGTCACATCCATCATTGGATGTGTTCAAATCCAGGTCTGATGGGGCCTTGAGCAGCCTGCTCTAGTGGGAGGTGTCCCTTCTGTGGCAGGGGGTTGGAACTAGATGAGCTTTGAGGTCCCTTCCAACCCAAACCAGTCTAGGACTCTGTGAATCTCTATAAATTGTCCCCTTATTCTTTTACCCAACAATGTTTTAGATGGTGCAATACATGTTGTGTGTGCCCAGTGTCATCACTTCTGCTGCTCTTCTCATTTCAGTTTGCTTTCCTACTCTAGCTGTGGGTTTTAAATACTTGTAATGGGATGGATTTTGTATTTTGATGTAAAATAAATATGATACAGCTATTATGAACATGATCAGAGCAGTTGTGCTCCCACAACTGAATTTAAATGAGAGAAGGTGGATACAAGGGGAAGAGTTTGGTGTGTATATATATATATATAAAGCTGACTCCTCTTCAGGGCTGCAAACCTGTCAAATTCATAAGTGCTTTCACTCAAGGCAAAGTCCATAAGATAGAGAAAATGAGGCTTTCTGCTGCTGCTTTGAAATCAAAATGAAGCCAGAAATCACAGAACCAAATTAATCATCTTTTGAGTTAATTCTTGCAAGTAATACTGTATAAACACTTTAGATCCAAAGGGGATTATAGGCAAATACTGAGCTGATGGAGGAGTTTAAGGATGTTCTGAATTGCAAAACAGGCATGTAGAAAGCATTTCTGGAGCCACACCTCTGGGCTCGGGAGTTCATGGAGGGATGGATAAGTTGGTGTTTAGCACAACCAGCTAAGAGGAAATTAGGCTTGTCTGAGTCTGGAAAGACTGAATGGGGTGTTTTCTGTTGGGTACCATGACTGAGTAGAGTTGGTGCAAGTCCTGGCTGCTGCTAGTCCCAGTGATCCTGGGCAACTGTCTTCACTTTTTCATGGGTCTCCTTTGCAAATGAGCATCAGCCATAGTAGATAACCCAAATCAACTGATCATAGTTAAGTATTGGGGACAGGATTTTACCTTGGATCACTCTGTGAAACACAACAGGCTATGAAAGTTCTCCTAAATCATGTTACACATCACATTATTTGTTTTGATAGCAGGGGAGGGGAGGAAGAGCCAACATAAGTATTTTCTTGTGATGATGCAAAATAACATAATATTGAATAATATAATTATTATAGTATAATATTTATACTATATAATATTTAATAACATAATTATTATATTATTATAAANTATAATAATAATAATAATAATAATAATAATAATAAGTGTATTGCATAGGTTTTCTTGATGTCTCAGGACAGGTTAGCTCCAGAAAACCAAGTGCCAAACTCTTCCTTGTAGTAGACAAATTCTTGAGTTCATTAATCTGCAGTAGAGTACATGTGATTAACTGCTTTTTCCAAAGAACAGCAGATGTATCTAAGTCTCTATTATCCTCCCTGTTGAGGCATCTACTCAGATTTTTATTTGTGTTAGGGAAATGGTTTAAAATGTATGTTACTTTGTTTTTCTGATACTTTGGAGCTTTTCCTCTTCAAAATGTTTTGACTTCTCTGTTACCATTTTTACCTGCTGTGACTTGTGGTGCAAGCTCCCTGCACAGTTCATTTCCTTGGATGATTTATTTACCAGTGACACAGCAGAGCCCTCGACAGGGTAATTGCAATGATGTGATCATCCAAACATCAAAGGCAAGAGCCCCTTCTTTCTCATCTCCCTCATGCTGCTGCAGTCCTCCCACCTCTCCCTTTGTGCTCCTTCTTTGTTGCTTTAATCCTCTAGGGGAAGAAAAAAAAAATTCTACTACCCAGATAAAAACTGGGTGAGTGTTGGAATAGCTTTCTGCTCGTAACTGCTTACA
The DNA here is from genome assembly GCA_013401355.1 of Ceyx cyanopectus. Lineage (NCBI taxonomy): Eukaryota > Metazoa > Chordata > Aves > Coraciiformes > Alcedinidae > Ceyx > Ceyx cyanopectus. The sequence continues at coordinate 45,849 of VYZU01066382.1, read as the reverse complement.
TGGCTTTAGTCAGCATCAAAACACTGTTATGTTACATTACTCAGGGTTTTTCTGTCTCCATGTCCCCTCCTTGACCCAGTGCTTGGCCACATCCCAGCAAAGATGGGCTGAATTGCAGCTGGGCAGAGAACAGGGGTGTGCTGCCCACACAGCTCTTCCTGGAAATAAAGTGGGGGTGGGTATGGGTGGAGAGGAGTGGGGAGAGCTCTGATTGGCTTCTTCCACATCTGGTGAGGAGCAGCTGGGTTTGCATCTCCAGTAATCAACCAGGTCTTGTGGCAGAGGGGAAGGAGCTCATCCTTGACAGGCAGAGGAGGACCTGGCTGAGCTCCAGTTCTCCTCTTGCTCCCCAGGCTGAATCTCCCTGTCCTCTGCCAAGCACCCAGACTCAGCGGGAGGGAGACCTTGTCCTTGTCACCTCTGGAGCCTGTCCCAGGCAGAAGTGATGTAACTGACCTGAGTCTTCAGAGCTGTCATCAGTCTGCTCCAGTGTGCACATTAGGAGTTTGGGCACAGTAATTGCCACAATCTGGAATCTGAGTGTGCTGGATGAACACAGCTGTGTAGCTCTGAGAAGTCTTTTCCACCTTCTCAGCTCTCCCCTCTTTGCCTGCCTTCTTCATATAAGAGAAGAAAATATATCTAGCAAGACAAGATGCCAGCTGGAATCAAAATAGGCTGTAAGAGAAACAATTGTGTTTTAAAACTGCATCGGTAGAAACTTTAGTACTTGAAAAACAAGACTGAAAGGGACTCAAGAGACCTCATCTCTTCCATGCTCTCCTGTTAATCTCTGTTGGCCTGAGCAGACCTTCATCCCTTTGCTGTCAGAGTTCTGTTCTGGCTCCTGCTCAGCTCTGCAGCCAGCTGCAGGTGCTCAAGCTCTAAGGTCAGTGGGGAATCTGGGATGCTTCTTCCTGGGAACAAAATCCCTAAAAAGCTTGAGATTTGGAAGTGACTCCTCAGCAGGAAGCTAAATATTAGTATGGGGATTAAGAACTGCTTGGAAGGAGGAATTCTGGAAGTGCGGGGAGCTGAACTGCAAAGCTGTTGCTTAAGGCCTGTTCATTTCAACAACTTAGGCTGGGCCCATTAATTAACTTGTTTTATGTGTGTGCGCATCTCATTTAAGCAGCTTTCTGTTATTTGGGAGAACTACAAAAGGGAAAAATCAGGAGGAAGTACTTGGAAACACTTTGATAATTTTCTTTCCTTCATTGTCTTCTGAAAAAGCAACTGGAAGCTCCAGTTCCTGCTGAGAGCAGAGCAGAGGGATTCCTTCTTCCTAGAAGATGTGCTCTGGGATTCAGAGGGACCAGTTGGCCCAAGGCAATGCACTTAGCCCTTGGCACAGGCTGCCTCTCTTCCCAGACAGCAGGAGCCCAGGCTGCTGCTGCTCCATTACATGCTAATAGACTGAGAAATGAAATACAGTTATTAGTTGGATTGTTAAATGGACCTAGGGCCTGCATCAGGAATCTCTTTCCAACAGCAATTGGAGCATGCAGTAAGAACAATAACAAAGCTGCAAAAGCAGGATTACTGCAGGATTTATTGGGGCCTTTTTGTTGGTGTTTTTTTCTTTTTCTTCTTTTTTTTTTTTTTTTTTTTGTGGCTATTTTTTTTGGGTTTTGTATCAGTATGGTTGCAATGGAGGAGGCAGCCTAGCTCTGCAAGAGATATTGGGCTGAGATCTAGATGTGCTCCCAGCTCTGAAACTTGCTTATTGTGTTGTCAGGCCACTGGTCTGTGCAGGTCAAACACTGCAGAACCAGCTGCAGGAGAAGTGGCAGGTGGATGATCTACAAACCTGTTCCTGAGCACTGGGATACAAGTTGCAGCTGGAAGTGGCAGAGATGGTTATGTCCCTGTGTTACACCACTCCATTTATGCAGGGCAGCCCATCATCTGTCTGGTAAGTGGAGTAGGAAAGTGTTTTTTAAGCACTTTGAGTAGCTATGGAATGTGAATGTGGTTCTTCCTCTTTTTTTTTTTTGGTTGGGTTTTGTTGGGTTTTTTTTTGTGACAACTCAATTGCAAAAGCCATCAGCTCTAGTTGATTTGAGAAGGATCTTTTGATAACCATCAGAGTGCATTGAAGCTGAATGATACTATGTAATTCAGGCCTCTACATGTCAAGTCCAGTGCTCCAGGATTCTTATCCTGGAGAAAACAGGTTCTGGTGTCGTTCTGAATGTGGCTGCTGAGTGCTTCAGAAACACAGGAGTCCTTGGTGTCTGGGTGGTAGGTCTTGGGGGAAAACTCCCATCTCCAAGGGGATGAAAGCAGCTGCTAGATGGAAACTGCCTGGGGCTTTCCTGGGTGGTGGCTAATTTTCACAGAATCATTTGGCTGGAAGAGACCTTTAAGATCATCAAGTCCAACTATTAACCCTACACTGCCAGGGTCCCTAAACCATGTCCCCCAGCACCACGTCTACATGGTTTTTAAACACTTCCAGGGATGGGGACTCAACCACCTCCCTGGGCAGCCCATTCCATTGCCTAACCACCCTCTCTGGAAAGAAATTTTTCCTGATATCTAACCTAAATTTCCCTACCAGTGAAGTTGGTAGGACCCAGGGAGAAGCCATCCTGTAAATTCTGTCCCTATAACAGGAAGAAAAATGAGGTTGAGAGGCAACTGCCCCCACCTTGTTCCACATTGGGGAAAACAAGATAAAAAATGAGGCTGGACTGTTTAAACTTGTCTGCAGCTATAGAGCAGCATGGAAACTGCCTTTCTTGGCAGGGAATACACGGTGGGGTGTGGAGAGAGGGGGTGTTGGGTTGTAAGGGGTTTGTTTTTGTCAAGCTTGGCTCTAGGTCTGGGTGAAGGCAGATGGAAGCAATTTTAAGGGGCAGGAGCCAGCTGACAGTTGTCTTGATACAGAACTACAGGCTAGGCAGTCCTTAGTGGAAGTTTTTATCCTAACCCCTGTCATTTAGTGGTTGGTTGGTGCCCTAAGAATGGGTATTTTTATCTGTCCTTACTATCTGTGCAGTTGGTTTTTAGATGCTGCTGCAGCTCCTGCCCTTCCTGGTAATGATGGGGAATGATGCTCTCCATGATGATTACAGTTCCTAAAGGCTTTGGTTTTGTTTTTCCTTATATGTTAAATTCCAAACTCCTAGACTCTTGGTATTGCAGGAGCTGCTCTCTCTGGAAGGTTTGTATTTTCCAGGGTTGTTAAGAGGATCTTGGAGATATGAACTTCAAGGTGAATGGAAAGAAGACCAAATGATAACTTTATAATGCACTTCTCACTCCTTTGTGTGTTCTTATCCCAGACAAAGCTTTACCTTTCTTCCCATAATTATGTGATTCCCCACAGGCAACTCAAATTGAGCTTTTGAAGGTGTTCACTTGATCTATTAGATGCTTTTTATGATCCAGGGTAGACATCAGTACTAGAAGGAAAGTTTTAAGGGCACATTCCTCTAGTTTCAGTGTGCTGCACTCTGAGACTGGCTTTGAGCCTGTTGAACAGGATGGTCTGCATTTGCATTTTTCAGTGAGATGGTTAAATAATGTGCTGCTGGAGGGGGTTGCTGCTTCTTCCCACCTTCCCTTTCAGTTTAACTTGTGTTGAGTGTATTTTTTCAAGATCCTGTTTACCTTTTCTTTATTTTTTTTGGCAAAAAGTGCTAAACTTTCATACAAGTCCCAGATAAATGAGTAGAACCCACGGCTGAGATTTTGTTTTGTCTTGAAACTAATATTTTGCATTTTATAGGCTTATTACATTTTAGAATGAATTTGCTTTTGTTGTTGCTTGTCATCTAGATCATACTGTGTGGAATGGTTCATACTATACAAATAAATAGAAATAGGTGGTGGAGGGAATTAGATGTTTTTCCAGGCTGAATTCAACTATAGCTGGGTAAGATAGCACTTGTAAAGAGTGGCTCAGAAATAAGATTCAGGGCACAGAGATGGGTCAGACCAGTAATTACAGAAACCATGTCCATTCAGACCTCCTGGTTTCTGCTTAAACCCACAGCCTGAGCTGGTACGTGGCCTTTCCTGAACAGGGAAGAACAAGTTTGTGAGCTGTTGGCTGAAGTGAGCAGATAAGAAAGGCTTTGAAAACAGAAGGGACTGTTTTGAATCAAATCCTGGAAGGGGGAGTGGAAGGAACTGGGGGGCTTTTGTGCAGGGAGGACAACTCACTGCTGTTGTCATGGAGGTCTCCCCTACCAGGATTAGTGATTATTGCCCAAGAATATGATGATTTATCAGAATCCAACTTGAAGACCAAAGTGTTCAAGCTAAGCTAAGTTCAAGTTAAGCTTAGCTAAGGCACAGGGTGCTCTGTGGTGTCACCTTGTTTTTCCAGCAAGGTCCTCCTGCCACTTATGCCAGGGCTCTGGCAAAGCAAGCCCTCATCATGCTGTGAAGGGACCTGCAGATTAATTTGGTGCAGAGATGAAGTGAAACCACTGCAGTGGTTTTTTGGAGTGGAGAGCATCTCTATTCCCAAGACGCCTGATGTTCTAGGCAACTGATGGATGCTGCCGGCTGAGCCTCTGCACTTCTGTGTCAGAATCTTTTCCTTCCTTTTGCCTCAGTAATTGTGATTTTGGGTGCCCTGCTCCTGCAAACTGGCATGTCCATGGGGTCTGTGTGCTGGGGAGGGACTCTTGCTCTCCTTGCACAATCCCTAGTCCTGCAGCAAGCAGGCCTGTTTCTCTGAAGTGCAGCATGACTTTTAGGTGCAGTTTATTGTCACTGAGTCCAAATCATGGGTAAGGTTTTCTCAGCTGCAACAGAGCAGAGCAAGTTCTATTTAGAAGGGAATTTACTGATAGAAATATACACGAAGGCAGGGGCAATGGGAAGACAGTGGCAAGTGAGAAAACAGCTTGAAATCACCAGAGTCCAGTTTTCCTTGTTCAGGGGCTGGACTGGTCACTGTCTCAGGGAGCTGGGAGTGCTGTTGCAGCTTTATACTCTGCTTCTGTAGGACCCAGCTCTGTCCAGCACTCATCCACATCACTTCCCAGCTTGCAGGAAAAGTAACAGCTCATAAATTAAACTCTGCATCTCTGGGCAGGAGGGTTCCCAGGCCAGTCGTTCTGTTCTGGCTCTCCACATTAAATCTTCCTGTGCTGGGAGGAGACAAGCGTTTGAAAATACATGGCCACAGGACCCTGAGCTGCTCCTGCTGAGCTGCTGTTTGCAGCGTGCAGGGCTGGGGCACTCCCTCCTCTGGCCTTAGTCTTCATGGCATTGCATGGCTTTGAATAATTTGTTGTGTGCTGCTGTGGCTGGTGGCAGTGGGAGCTGTGGTGGCCCCTTCCTGGCTGATGGGTGACAAGTGCTGCTGACTGGAATTTCAACCCCTTGTTTCCTTCCTGTGGGATGAGACACAAGGAGAAGATCTTTGAACAGCCTGAGCACGGGGGCTGCCCTTCAGTGCCCTGACACAGGATTTGTCCTGGGGATGTTTGTCTTCCTCACTGTGTTATAGAACCCCCTCTTTTCCCCAGCTGGTGCAGGATGCTTTTCTTGAGCAGATGCAACTTCAGTACATTTCTCACCCCTTTCTTTTTTTCTTTTTTTTTTTTTTTTTGATTCTCAATAAAATAAAACAAAACTCAGACCTAACTCTGGATGTGTCTTGCAACAGAAGAAAGTGCAGAGTTGTCTTGTTCACCTCACTGTGGCTGCACCTTTGTTCTGTGCCTGGTTAGAAAGCATCATTTGGAGACTGTAACACCACACAGGGATACAGCAGAGTCACAGCTCTGCAGAAACAGGAATACTTTTTTCTTTCCTGAGTTAACGTGGCAAAGGCTTCAAATTCTGCTGTGTCTCAAGACAGCCTCTTGAGAAACTGTGCTCAGCAACTTGAGCCAAGAGCCTTGTTGCCTTGCAGGGCACCACAGATTAACGCTAGTGCCGGATTGAGCTCTTGCTACAATCTCAACCCTTTAATTAAAATAACGTGGAACAAAAAGGGAGAATTAGTTAAAAATAACAGCTCTTGGAAGCCCAGCTTGTCTTTTTATTAGACTTGTCCTTGCTTTTTCTGCTGCTTTGATAAGGATATACTCCCTCTGGGACGGAGTGAATAAACTGGGATGAAACTTATTTGTTTGGGCATTATGTGTTAATTAATTTCTAACACTAATCCTTTCCCCGTACTCTGGTTGTCTTTTCTTCTGGTTTTTAGATAGCAGAATTTTCTTTTCCACAGAGAGGATGGGTGGGTTTTGCTGTGTTATCAAAGGGAGGAGGTTGTATTGTCCCAGTTCAGCCAGGGCTGTGGGAGGTTTTGCCTGGCCCTGTGCAGCAGTTCATGTGGGGAGAGCTGGGAGGTATCCAGACAACACATCCACAACATGTGAAACTTTGAATTAATCTGAAATGTTGCTTTGCCTCTCAACTGCTGTATTGTAGCCTCTTGCTGTTATGATTGCCCTGAGAGCCAGGCGAAGGGGTGCTCCAGTGTGGCACTGGCACTGCTGGGAGGCAACTGGATCCCAGCAGGTGGCAGGCACTGTGGTCCTTGGGCCAGCCTGAGCAGCTCCCATGATCCTGTTACTGGGCATGGAAGCACTGGGGTCACTGCCATAGAATGGTTTGGGAAGAGGGGGTGGGAAACTGAAACACCCATGTACACTTCCTAAAAAGTTACCTTTTTAGAATAAATAGAAATACTCTGAGCCTCTGGACAACATGGGCTGGTTTTCCTTTTGCATCCAGACTTTCCTAGACTTCTGATGGAAGAAATTGTAAGTGGTCTCTTTAAATTGATGGGATGTTTGCCATCCAAGCAGGGGAAGATGTGGATTCTTTCTCTGATCTTTCAGTGATTAAGTGATTTTATTTTTTCTTCTCTTAGTCCTTTTGCTCAGCAGTTATTACTGGCTGCTACTGCATCCTGCTTACTTAGCTCTGCCCATTCTTTCAAAATCAATATCTGCTGCTAAATTACTGGAGTTAGAGGAAAAAAATCCAATCTGAGGTTTTGGCATGTGACTGTTGCTTATGAAGTGATAGGATGGACTTCAATTCCAACTGGCTTGCTTTCTCATTTCCAATCTACACATGTCTACATGAGTGAAAATCTCTGTTCAGGAGAGGTAAAATAATAATAGGCAATCCTGGAAAAGGGATAATTTTTCTTTCTAAGTATTGAAGCTACTGCAGGTGTCTTGGGTAGTGGTTTCATGTGCTGCCCTGCAAACTGTTTCCCACAGTGACACTGCTCTAGGCTCACATTCCAGTAACAAGTGTAATGGGTGACCTGTGTCCTGTCACCTTGCTGGGATTTCAGGTGAGTTAAGGAGCAGACTGGAAAAAGTGTGTATGAAACAAAGTCCAACTTGCCAACATACTCTTAAAATACATAAATCAGGAAAACATCAGTTACGAAGTGGTGGGGGCTGTGGAAAGCAGTGATCTCTTCCAGGGAATTTCTTGGATACGATGCATTTCTCTCCTAAAAAGCAAGGAGACATTTAGGATCTGACTCTAGATCTAGCTGTGGAATTGAGACTATGGTGGCTTTGAATTGCTGGGAGCAGCACTTAGAATAAGGGGGAAAATTGTTCTCTTCTTAAAAATCCATGTTCTGGGTTTTTTTTGTTGTTGTTTTTTTTTGTGGGTTTTTTTTGTGATGTGTTTTAAATGATATTCCTTTCTAGTCTGAGCAATTTTCTTCTTAGTTATCAGCTTGTTGAAGACTCAGTTATAATAAAACTGAGCTTGTTCAGTTAAAACACAGAGCAGGACTGATTGGAGGGTGGCCACTAACTACCAAGATGAGCTGGGGTCATCCATGGAGCTGTGCTGGATTTGAGCCCCTGCTGAACCATCTGTTGGCACTGGAGGGACTGATCTGCCATGGAAAGGTTGGAAAGGCTCCAGTAAGCTTTGGGTCAGGTTGCTGGTCCCTCACATAAATAATATGCTATCAGAAAAGGGTCCAGTGGGAATATTTGATCTGATTAACTCTTGATATAAGCAAATCAGTCCTGCTGGAGGTTATTACTAGTGAGAACTTACACTATCTACCCTAAATTCCTATTCCCATGGTGTTTCCTAATAGGATAATAGCTTTCTGCCATACAAAAGCAATTACACCCTGGTAAGCGTTTACCTAGAGAATAAGTACTTAAAATACAGAGTGACATACAGTGTTTCTGGCTGGTATGAAAGTTTGTAGGTATTCCCAGGAGTGTCCTGACTTTCATGGGGTTAGGGGGATGAGTTTATGGTTCTTTAGTGGTTGGTTGGTTTCTATTTGCTTGGCATGAGCAGAAATGCAAAAATGTGGCTTGTTTTTCTATGAATTACTCTTTGGGTTTTTCGTTTGGTTGGTTTTTTTCTCTGAAGGTAGCTGTATAACTCATTGCCTCTCTTCTGGGCTCATGGAGACAAATTTAGAGGTTTAGGTGAAAAGCCCATGTTGTTGACTAAAATATTGGTGCTTTTGTGGGGCACCCATCAAAAGTGGGGTTGAGTAGTGGAGTTGGTGATCTGCTTTGAGCACTCAGTGTGCTGGCAGCAAGGGGTGTGTGCTCAGGACTCCAAACCTATGTCTAGACCACACCACATGCAGAGTGCAGCATCCTAATAAAGGTTTTCTTAATTGCCTCTTACTACACCGACCCCCGTGCACATTCCCTTGCGCTGTGGAGCCCTGGAAGGCTGTGCAGGGTGAGGTTCTCTGCTTGCAGAGGTTTGGGAGCCGAGCCGTGTGCCGGCTGCCCTCTAGTGAGATGCTGCCCTGAGCAGAGATCATAGCTCTTCATCAGTAATCTTCTAAAGCCTGAGCAGTGCAATCCTTTGCAGCTCTGCCTCTGTCTTCCTGGGAAGAATCTGATTGCTGACCAATTAGTGATTGTTAAGCAGAGGAGGGGTTAAATTTAGCACATCTGGAGAAAGCAGCTGTTGTGATGTGAACAAACCTCTGCCCTTCCACTGACACTGTGGCTGTTTCTGCCCCTGCCCTACACTTTTTTTGCTGTCACCTGTAGCACTTCTGGGGACTGATTTTGACTCAGCTCAATGTCAAATTTCTGCACCAGATTGCTGTCTATGTTAAGTTGGCTTTCAACAGCTGCAGGAGTGTAGTGATGGGCTGGAGCAGCCTATGCCCCATGTGCAGACAGCTGCTGAGCCCTTGTTGGGACTATGCCTTGTCTTCCTACCCCTGGCCAGCCCCCTGCCTCATGGGATAGACAGCTGGAAACAGTGTGCTGACATCTCTTCGTGCCAACTATACCAGTCCTGCTCTGGGAACAGTTTTGCTTTGTTTCCACAGGGGAGAGATGCTTCAGGGTGGGCTTTTTTATCTTGTATTTCTATGGCTCTTTGTATATTTATGGTGGGTACATGTGTATGGAGGAGTGAAACTGGTGCACGAGCTGTCTGACAGCTGCCATCATCCTTGTGATCACCAGGATTCAAAATACAATGAAGATGTGAAATCCTTGGGGAGCCTTCCCAAGCAGTGTGTTGGACAGTTCCTCCAGGACTGAGTTGCACACGTGAGGGTCCCCAAACTCTAAGCCATGTGTGCTGCAGCCAGCTAAGGAGAGAAGACAGAGCAGATCATCTTCCTCAGTTGTGTTAGATGGGTTTAGTGTTGGAGATGCCCTCTCTGAAGACCAGGAGTGTGGATTCAGGAGGGACATGATAGCAAAATTCCCCCAGGAGGTGAACTGGATGGGTTTGCCCCTTGAGAGCAGGTTTGAAACAAGCATCAGTGCCCTGGGCTGTGGAAAGACCGGTCCTGCAGCAGAGAAGCTGCTTGTTGGTGATACCTGGGGGTGCAGGGGGGGAGAATTGGCTAAGTGGGGCTAGAAGAGCTTAGTCAGGATACATTTGTTGAAGGGATCTGCTTCAGCCTGACTCCTGTAATTAGGTAATGTGTATATTTCTGTTCCTTGGAAATACTTCATTAATCTAATGGAGGGAAGGATTATGCAGAGATGAATTGAAAAGATGTTAAACAAGGTTGGGTTTGTATCTGGAACGATCCAAGGCAGGCAGCAGTTGTAGCTGCTGGAAAGGGAGCACCAGGATCTTTGAGGGAGCTGTGGTGCAGTTCAACCTGTGCACCAGTGCTGTGGTGATACACCTGGTTTCACCTGTAGGCCACTGCTGTTAGCAGGCTTGGACAAGGAGGCTGCACGACTGAGTTTGGAAAAATATACCCATTTTGGACAAATGAGGTTTTTGTAAGGGGAAATAGGTAGATTAGTGTCCCAGGAAGCTACTGGGTAAAAGAGTGAAATAGTGAGAAGGCTGAAATCCATCCATGGTGTGGAAAACTGAGCATAAGCCATGTCAGAACAACTATGGGCATGAATCAATAAGGCTTCTAAGCAGATCAGTCCAATGACATGCCAGAGGTGTGCTCATGCAGAGCTGCTTTAAGATGGTTTAAATCCTGAATGTCAAAATCTCAGTTGAGGAGTCTGGATGCTGCAAGCAAGCCAGGGGCTCTGTTGGGAGTGCTGGTTTTGACCTCATCCTCTAGGTATGTACAGTGAAGTGAATCTTCTCCTGAATAGCAACAGCTCTCTACTGAGAATTGAGGTATTTAAAGCATAGGAAAGGTATCACAGTTTGTACCTCTAAATCAGATGAAACTTGCTTGAAGTATTCATGGATCCTCTTCTTTCCTTGCATGGGAAATGAGGAGATGGCAGTGATGCTGGCTGGCTGGATTCCTTACAGATAGGTAGATGAGGCTGAAAGGAGAGAGGTAGAAAAAGACTCCCCATTCCTGCCTCTGAACAGTGAAACTCAGGCTGTGGAAGAGGAGGTGCATATATGTAAAACAATCTGGGAGGAGGAGGAGGAAGAGCTTTTGTTACAAACTCTGGCATGGAATTCTACCTCTCGTTTTGTTCTTATTTTGGTCATTAAATATCCCTTGGAAAATGATTAGGTGAAAGTCTTAAAACCTACCAAACTACTTTTTTTTTTTCTCTTCTTCCTTTCCAAGCTGGGGCAGGAGCAAACACATGACTTAAACACCTCCTGTGCAGAGCTGGCCTTCAGCATAGGCAGCAACAGGCTGAACCAGTTTGCTCATTGCTTTTGTCTCCTGACAGGCAGTCTCTTGTCTCGGGCACCTTGGGAGGTGCTTGGCCTCTTCTGCCGGTGCTGCAGGAATTCTCCTGCCTCCAGCCACCAGCTCGGGCACCACGGTGTGTGGCCAGCAGCAGCAGCCCCACACAGGAGGCTTTGCAGAAGACTCAAGCTGAGGCTGGGGGACTGCACAGAAGATCTGAATGCAGAGCTGAAGTGTTTATGGCTTGTGGCAGAGGGTAGGGTGTGCAAGCAGCTTTTGCCTCCAGAAGGTCCCCGTCTCCTGAGTCTCAGGTGAGAGAAACTTGGTTGAGTTGACAAGTTGAGTTGCTTGAGCCTGGGAGAATTACTGCTTTTTTGACTTGGGAGGGATGTTCGTGTGTTTGGTGGAGGTGCTCCAGATCAGAAGTGACTGAGTGCAAAAGGTATTCAAAAGTTTTCCCAAACCTATGTTGCATGGGTACTGCCAGTAGCAGCCCAGCTCCTGGTGGAGTTCCTGATACTGGGCTGGTAAAGTATTCATTTGGACCCAATATCTACCATAGCTGATGAGGGGCTGGAGGCTTTAACCATGTGGGGAGGCTGCCCTGTCTTGGGCCAGGTACTGGAGCCTGTGCAGAGAGCCTCACAGGCTGAAAGCATTCACTACAGCAGCAGCCAGTGCAGCTCCAGGCTGTGGTGGACCTTGCTGAGCACAGAGCTTCAACAGCTGCTCTGTGGCAGAAGAGCAGAGTTTGGGGTCAGTCAGGGATGTGGGTTTTGCTTGCCTGCCTGGTCTGTCCTTTAGCCATCACTCCGTACCCAGCTGATGGAGCAGCCCATCTTTAGCTGAGCACTGGCAGGGCTCTGCCCCCATCACTGGGCTTGGGTACCCACCAACACCTTCCTGGGGGTGCTTGATTTTAGGGTATGCTCTGTGCTTTGCTTACTATTTGAAGTCTGCTTGAAACCAATGGATGCAAGAAGTTGGAAGCTCCTTGATTAGTGCCTGAGACTTTTTCATGTATGCTTGTATACAAGTCCCTTAACATTTCCACTTCTTTAGATTGAAAATTGGCTGCTTTTCCCCTTCCCCTTCATCTGTCATAATGGAAAAACTTGCAGCAACCCTTGGAATATTTAGAAATGAAATTGCTGATATAAATGTGCTCTGGCGCAAGCACGAACAGCTGGAAAATGTGCATCTCCTGCAGTATTTTAAGGATGTGTAGCATCATCAAGGGGTATTCAGCAGAGCTGGCACTGTGAGACCGTCCTGTGTGTCAGAAAAGAAATTATCTGTCCCCATCTTTCAGTAGGGTACATTCCAAACGTGCAGCAGACAGCTGATGGGTCCCTTTCTCTGGTGTGAAGATGCCCTGCCCGTCAGCTCAGCTGTACTTCCAAAGGGATGTGAGTAAATCCCTGCTATGGTAGCTGGCAGAAAGCATATTGAGAAACAGATGGTGCTGTGCTACAATTTTACCTTCTGTAAGGCCAATGCATAATTTAGCAGTACAGAAACATGAATTGTATTCCAATGGCCACTGTGTTCTTGTGGGGGTTTTTATTTGATTTAACAATCAGCAGGAGAAAGGGGTAAAGGATATTATATATAACACTACTTTCTTTTTTTTTTTTTTTTTTTTTCTTTTCTCCCAGAGGATTTGGAAATGTAGCATCCACGAGATTCAATTTTGAATCACTTGAATTTATTTTCCCCTTGACACTCCTGTGTGGATCCTAGGAATGAGTTGTGTGCTGTGATGTGTGTGCTGAAGGAACTTAATGCTCTGTGTGCAAGGGGCAGATGACCCTGTGTCCTGCCAAGGACAGTTAGTGCATGGGGAGGAGTGGGAAGGACGACTGTGTGGGAGGGGGATGGTCCTTTCTCTCTCTGCCCCTAATGAGAGATGTTATTCTCTCTCTAGGCAGTCTCTGGTACATTGGAGCCCCTCTCAGCCTACAGCTGTTCTTTCTCTAACCCATAAGACCTTAGTCCTAGAGTTTTTCCTCACCCTAAAGCTACTGCCTGTCTTGTGATGGCTCCTCCAATTCCTTCCCACCCCCCTGCTTGTGGCCCAAATTTTCTTGTTTACCTTCCTGAAGGATTAAAGATATGTTTAGGATGTAGGGGGAAGGAGATCTATGGCAACCTCAGCTTTGGTGGGTGCTGCTGAGCCACCCAATACTCTGTAGTCTGTCCTGTACTGAGGACAGGTGCATGTAAGAAGAAAGTTTGTCCCCTCTGTTCCTTCTCTGGCTTTTCAAGACTTGAGAAACAGGTCTATAGGACAAGATGTAATGAAACTGGGTGTATCAGGGCCTAGACTTCCAGCTACTGCTGACTAGGCCTTGATACACCCAATAGTAGCTGGAAGTCTCCTTCCTTCTGATGTAGGACTGGAGGAAGAGGAGGACCAGGTGCTGTTTTCCCTGGGCTTGATGTCTCCTGTTCCTTTCCAATCACATGTGGAGGATGGGAACAATGGTCATGGGAAGTGTCCTCCAGGAGCAGCCAGGCAGGACAGTGTGACCTGCTGAAAGAGGCAGGCAAAGGGCTTTTTGTGCTACAGTTTTGCCCATTAACCTGAAGGAGAAGAGCAGCTTTAAAAAAAGGAAAAGTCAAATTGATCTTCTGACTTCAGAAAGGGCCTAATATGAGCACTCCAGCTCTGTTACCAAGCATCCTCTTCCTGCTCCAAATAGCTTCCTTTGCCTGGTTAAGCTCTCATGTCCTCTCCGAGGAGGATGGGGAAAAATGCATTCTAATTTTGCAGCCCTGGCAAATGCGGAATCACACCCATGAAAACAAACACCCTTTAATTAGGGCCATGAAATGCTGATGGAATCACATCTCTGGTAATGGCAAGGGCAGTTTGCAAGCCTGCTTTATATCCCCAGGGGGGAAAAAGGGAAAAAAAAAAAAAGGCAATGAGAATTTTTCTCTTAGGAAGCCATTTCAGCCACTCCTCCCCTTCTATGTTAAAGTTTCTCTGCCAACAGGTACTGCTCAGTTACTGCATTGTTTCCATTTGAAGTATGAGGGGGAGACAGAAGTTCTTGCCTCGGATAATTGTTAACAAATGCAGAATTCTCTTTTGTGCCTATTCTAGCAGGAATAATTTTGTTTCAAGCGTAGGAATGATCTTGGATTGACCCCCATTGGGGAGTTGCTGTTGTTGCAGGATGGCCAGAGGAGAGATGAGGAAACTGTGGGGAGCCTGGCCAGGGTTAAGCCCCTCTCCCTGTGCTGTCTGCTCAGCTTCCCTCTTTGCCAGGGTGATGAGGGAAAAGTTTAAATGGGTTAAAAACCAGAACAAAAGACTGGATCTGAACTGTAGGTAAAAGTGTTTTTTTTTCCTTGTAGATGAGTTTTTAACACTGTGCTACCAACAGCCCTTTGGTAAATCCACTCTCTCTTTCTGCCATTGCCTCTCCCCAGTAAGACACAAACCGAGTGACTCTGGTCAGTCAGCTAGTTCTGTGGCCAGCACCTGCACCCTGTGTTCTGAAGGGGTGAGGTCCTGCTGACCCTGGCTGACTCAGCAGCTGGGGCTGAAGCCACCCTGGTAACCCCACCCTCCCTCTGTCCATTCCACCTTTCCATCCAGCTTCCTTTCTCGTTGTCTGTCTGACCTTTCCACTCCTGCATCAGGGGCATCTGATACAGCCACTGCTGACATCAAGACTTGTGTTTGGTGCTTCTTTTGAAAAGAGAGGGAAAATTCAACCAGGACTCCTTGTTCTTGGTAGGGCTCTGCTCAGCTTGAACCTGCCAAATACACGTTGTCTTAACTTGGCCTATCTTTCTTGGCAAGAGGAGCTCGGTAGTATCAGTGCAGATTTCTCCTCCAAGTATTGGAAGCTTCTGGGCAAGGGTGTAACTGGGGGAGGACTGACCTGTGTGGTGGCTCCAGAAGGCACAACATGTCAAATATAAGGCAGAGTTTAAGTTTTCTGTGCTGATATAGATCTTGTGGGCCCCAGGTGATTGACTCCTGACCCATCCACAGTCCTGTATTTCTGAGTTCATGTTAAAAAATTTAAAAGATTTCAGTTTTAATATAAATAATTTTGGATGGCTTGAGTAGCTAATGATTTCAAAATGCCTGCTGAGGCCAAGGAGAGAAGGAGAGTGCTGTGGCAGGGGGAGGTGAGGAGGCACGACTGGGGGTGAGCAGTGTTGGTGGGGCAGCACGTGGAGCTCTCGTGGCATGCCCGGCCTCCCTGTGAGCCCATTGAGGGCAGCTGGAGTCTTTCCACTCATTTCAATGGCCTTTGGATCAAGCCCATGGCATGCTGCTTGTTTATTTTGGAGGCCTTCTGAGGGTATAAACATCCTTTCAATGGGTGCTCTTTTCCTTCTCCTTGGGTTCAGTCTTTCCCTGACCCCGTGCTGTTGGGTGCACACTGCCTTTCTGAACAGCCAGCAGCTCATGAGCTTTGGAAAGCTTGTTTCAGCCTTACCCATGGCAACCTTTAGTGCCCTCTCTAAGCCATGGGGTCCTCTGTGGGGACATGCCAGGAGCTGCTTGACTTGTTTCCTTTTCTCATTCTCAAGAACACTCAGCACCAAGGCTCACCTTCAAGGAATGCTTTACTCTGAAGCTCATCCACCCTAATAAACAGAACCTACTGATTCGCCTCCTTTTGCATCCTAGGTGGTTATTCCCCATTTATTTGTCCAGAGCTTGCAAATGTGTGGCACTTTACGGGTACTTTGTTAGTAAAATGAGGCCCTAATTGCGGTAGCAACAGATGATACATTGCGAAATGACTTTGTTTTGCTTCCTATCTCGAGGAGCAGGGTTGCAGCAGACCTGCCTTCTCAGAAAACATCGTAACGCTGAGAGTGCTGGCAACTTATTATCTAGATTTACAGTACCAATTTCTCTTTGCCTTTGCTGTTTGCTAGCGTTGCCTCTGTGCACTGGTGTGTCGGTCTCCCTCTGCAAGAATGGGCTGGGAAAATGAGCTGCTCTGCCTCCAAAGACTGAAATGAACTCGTCTGTGGCAGGTGGAACAAGACCTTTTAACCTCAGTTTGTGCTTGATCAAGCCCCGTTTAAAAATGGCAAGAGGACCATTCTCATACTTGAGCAGGCTGCGTGCTGGTGGCCTGGCCTGGGGAGATGAGGTGAGTACTGTGGCCACGGGGGAGCATCAGCTGCCTGTGCCCTGCTGCTGCCCTGGTCCCTGCTGAGACCTCTTCCAACCAGTTACCATGGGGATGGGTCTTAGTTACTTGAAATATGGGTTTTGATGAAAAGCCTCTATCAGTATTGGTACTCTAGTGTGCCAGATACTGAATGGACACAGAAATGAATCCTGCTATGCTGGGTTTATGGGCTGAAACCGGAGGTTGGGAGAAGTGTAAAAGGGTCTAAGATGGACTCTTGATTCGTGTTTGATAGGATGCAGTGGTCTAAACTCTGTCATTTGAGCATGTACGTAGGCAAGGACAAGTCCTTTCCTGGGTGTACAGCTTTCCTGGGCTAGGCATGACCCATAAACTCTAATCAAAGGCAGAACATTGCTCTGAGTCATGATTTTTCTGGAGGCTACAGCATCCCGGGTTACTCATCCTGAGAGAATGAATGCACTGAGGATATAATTATAATAGTTAGACATCATTTATTCTCATTCTTTAAAAATTCTTGTCAGGAAACTGATAGGTTTGGGTTGTTATTTTTGCCTTTGTGGCCATATATATCATGCAAAAATGCTGAAACTTTATTATCTCATTTATGCATCCTCTTACAGTGCTGTAGATCTCTGCCCAGTATTTAGGTTGTGTAGTAATTCTACCCCATTTGCCATAGATGAACGATGCTATAAAATAATCATAAAGCTGGGGCAGCCCTGGATTTTCATGTTCCTCACGTATTTCTATCTACCAAGAAATACTTAATCCAAAAGTCATTACCTGACTTCTTCAGTTTCCCTTTAATACTCCTTGCCAGCTCAAAACACAAGAGACTGCCTCCTTTTTGGCTGAGACAGTAGCAGGGTGATGCTACATCCCTGGTGAACCAGTGCCTGAGGGAAGCTGAGAAGGTTTGGTACTTGTCAGGGAGCCCAGTGCCCATGTGAGTGACTGGTCAGCAGAGCAGGGAAGAAACCCTCCTGCTCTCAGGGCTGTTGGAAGCACAGGACAAACTGGTGCAGCTGGCCATGTGGCTCTGCCTGGAACTCCAGGCCCTTGGTCTTCCAGACTTGGAATCTGCCACTCCTCTGATAAAAGCCTAAAGCATTTCATGGCTTCAGCAGGGCAATGGACAAGGAGAGTGACATCCATTACTTAAATGCAAACCACAGAGAGCTGTGTGGTGTTGCTCTGAGCTGTTTGGAAGCTGCTTCAGCAGGTCTAGGTGGGAGGTGGGTGGGACTGTGCTGACCCACCTGAATATTTGGGCATGTGAGGTGCAAATGTTGTCGGTGCATAAAAACCACTATAATTTTGCCTGTAAAACTATGAAGCTAAAAGTATTTAGTTCACTTTGTTCCTCCCCTGTTAGTATGGGGAAGGTAGAGGTCAGAGACCACTGAGAATGCAGATGTAGAGGGAAAATGTGGTTTTGTGGCATGTGACAGATGACTGTCCCTGTGCTCCTCAGCGTCTCAGCCTTTCTTCTGCAGAGGCTCCTTGTCTCTTCTGAGGCTTGGGGACCCACCTCCTTGGGCTGGTTATTGGGAGAGGAGGCACAGGCACAACCTGCAGGTGCTACAGGGCAAAATATGGAAGGCAAAATGGGCGTCTTGGTGAGAAATCTCTCCTCCTGCTACACTTTCCAAAGGCAGCAATGACCTTTTCTCTGTCTCATCACTTCCCACAGGTCCTCTGCAAATATTAAGGTTGGTGGGTGTCTCCCTCTCACAAGACTGGTAGGGCATGAATCATTTCCTCCAGCAGCCCTGTCACTGTCCTGCTCACAGCCAGCTCTGGGGAAGGCAGTGGTGGTATCACTTTCTCTGCAGCTCTGAGGATGCCCCTGGTTTCCACCCTGTGCTTGTTTGCTCTTTCATTTCCTCCAGATGTGACTTGGGAGTAGCACCGAGTGCAGGATGATTTCCCATGTCACCAATAGTGACTCCCCTACCCCTCCCTGAGAAGGAAGCCCTTCCCATGGAGCACAGGAGACAAGGATGGTTCTTCAAGCTCCTGCCCTATCCTGGAGTGGGGAAGACATTGGTGTTAATTCCACAGGCATCCTGCCCTGCTGTATGGTGTTCCTGGGACAGATCTCCATGCCTGGAGAGGTGCAGATGTGGTACTAGTGGCTGGGTGGGTGGATGGCAGCCTTCCTGGGATCCCCTGCCATCATCTGCACTGCTGACAAAGGGCATCAAGATGCAGCTTGTCAGAAAGCATTTGCAGACTGTGTGTGATAGAAACAACTCTTCTTTCTGCTGGAAATCAGTTGTTTGGGGTTTTTTTCTCATGTTTTTTTCATCCTTCTTTCCCCAGAACTCTGGAGGGTTATTTCCCCTTATTATATGCCTTCTGTGCCAGCTGACTTTATGAGGCTGTAGACTTCAACTGACTTAGAAATCTGTACATACCAAAAATTTAAATACAATTTGTATATAGGTATATGTTGAATAATGACAGGCATTAGAAGTCGTGTTCACTGATGCCAAATTGCACGTAGGCTTCTTGAACTGATTATATGTGTGTGGACATGGGAGGCTTCAATGAAGCTGGTGGAGCTGTGCCAAATTACACCCCTGATGCTCTGGCCATAAGGTACTGGAGGAGCTGGATTTGTGCTATAAAAAAAACTGGGTGACATGTTCTGATGGCAATAATGTGGTAGCAAGAGATGATCAACCCTGACTTGTGAAACTGGAGCATATGCTGCTCGTTTTGAACCTGACCTGATTTTGTAGTTCTAGGTGTAGCAGGTAGAGAAGTTTGCTTGAGGAATCATAGGCTGCAAGTGGTTTAATCATTGATGAAGTTAAAAAGCAGTGGCACTTGAATTCTGATGTGAAGTGCTAATGAGTTTACTATGGAATACAGACTGCAGGAAATTCATGTTTCTGGCACAGTGGCTATTCATCTTTAAAAATGTGTGTGTTTGTCACGGAGTTATGTTTATATTGCTAGTGCAGAGGAATAGATGTACAACCCAGGCGTGCTCACAGGAGGAAAAATCAGCTCCTCATTTAGAAGTATGTGAGGCTGCTGTTAAATAGGCTTATTAGAGGCTGTGCCTCATCCAGGCAGGAGAGCACTAGCACCAAAGCCTCCCTCTGCAGCTGTGGATACTGGGAGACTCAGTTTAGTGGTGATCAGCAGTGCAAGGTTTACAGTTGGACTTGATCATCTTAAAGGTCTCATCCAACCAAAACAACTCCATAAATCTGTGAACATTTTGTGTGGTTGTGGCTTTTGGCTACACCAGTCACTTGCAGTTCAGTGGGCAAAAGTTGGGAGTTTAAATTCCTGTTGTAGCACCTGGGAAGGGGTCCAAACACTCCAGATGCTGTTACTAGCCATAAAGGAGGGTGGCATGGGCCTCTCATGCAGATTTGATTTCTAAAAGTTTCTAATGACAGTAAACAAACCTTTGTGGAAGTGTAGACCTATTTTTGAGAGGTCCCCCAAATTTGTGTTAATATAAAGGATTAAAGTGTGTTAGCTAGGGATGTATTGTAATTTAATAAATATTTCCTTCCCCCCCCCAAATAATATCAAAGAACCAAAATGTTTTGCAAACACTTTTTACCAGAAGTTGAAACTTGCTTCAAAAGCTCTTGATCAGAGCAGGCTGGATTACAGACTTATCCTAGGTGCTGATGCTGCCTTTTAAGCATCTTATGTACTGAGAGGTTACAACATCAAAGGGAGGGCGCCCGATGACTGTCTCTCACTTTATCAGGTTGGTAATTAAGGGCCAGAGTGTAGCAAAAACAATTTCTGAAAAGTCACTTCAGCTTTATTTGGGGTTAATTGCATTAATGCTTACAGCTTAACAGGCTGTTTCATGACAGGAATTAGTGTTAGAGGGATGTGCAGCTTCAGTGTTGTCTGAGAAAGCCCTGATTCCTGAGAAATCCTGGTGTTCATTCTCATGAAAACTCCAGTAAATCAGCACTGTTGGGCATTTAAAAAAAACCAACAACCCAACAGACTTATGAGCAATGAGATCATCTCAGGGTATCAATGTTGAGCCCTTGGAGCTGAGGTAAGAGCAGATTTCCTAAGAGTGATGTGATGTCAAACCAGATGTTTCTCGTAACCTTGTGGGGACTGTTACCATGTTATTTGGGTCTTCACAAAACTTTGCTTCTTGCTCTACAGAATTCTGAACATTTTTAGCAGTTGTGTAGTCAATAAATGAGGACAATCTATGCACTGAAGTGTGTTTTAAAGTACCAGTTTGGACAGACATGTGCCAGCCCATAATTAGGTGTGTTGTGCATCTGCACAATAACTCACCTTTTACTGCTGAAGGTTCAGAGACCTAAAAATGATCAAAGCTTTCCATTCATTACTTGCCACTAGGGGTTTGGTGTGTGTCCCTTTTCCTGTATGTCTAATCAAAAGCCCTATCTAGGGGCACTTGTGCTTTGTAGATGTAAGGGGAGATTGGTGCTCTTGGCCTGGGGTCTCACAGGTAGATTAATTCTCTATTCCTGTGAACTTCATCTGAGCTACTTCAGAAAAGAAAAACAGCAATTCAGCTAAGCCTCATTCCATCCATTTTGGTGCAGGAGATAACATGCAACGAAGCCTGAGAATCCACTTGGGATCATCATTTTCCTATTATGTTGGTAGCAAACCTTTGTTCTCTTTTTAATACTCGTTATCCTAGAACTACAATCAATAGTGTAAGGAAAAGCATGAATCTGCCACACATCAAGTTTTCTGTCTTCTTTTTAAGTCATGTTCTCCTGTTGTGTAGGCTTGTTCCTTTCCAGAAATGAATACCCTGTTGTTCATATGGCTGTACATCAAATGCATTTGCAGTAGCTGTCTCTTGTGTTCCCTTGAAAGTGGCACATAGAGCTACAAAGACCTTTCCTGAGGTATCTCTCACTCCCATATTCCTCATAGAATAGAGATCTGGATGCTGCTGCCTTTGGAAACCATCTGGGTATCCTATTGCCTTCTCCTTGCTGAATTTTGCTCTTGGGATATTTAAGTATTTCAAATTAACTCACTTGAAATCAGGTGCTGAAAGCAAAAGTCAATAAAAGATTAAGATTGATTTGAATGGGTGACTCATCTGCTGCATATTAAAACACCAAAATTATTCTAAAATGCATTTATCTGCTCTTTGCACCATAAACTTTCTTTGCTCTTTTTTTGTTTCTGTGCTGTGGATGTTCAGTGCTGTGCCCCAGGTTCAAGGGACAGTGCACCATGGTGTAATTACTGCCTCATGTACTTGGGTCAACTGGGAAGGTGAAGTCCAAATGGCACTTGCTTCTTGTTTCTTTTATCACCTACTGCAGCTGCAGAAGGGATGACAAGGTGTGTGTGAAGCTTCTTTCATGAGACTAGACTTGAATTCCATGTACTCAAAGTAGGGGTGGGGAAAAGGTTCTTGCCTTGCTCTAGCTTATACATGGAGCTATAACTTCACTATCAAAGTACAAAGCCTGCAGAAGGTAATGGGAATATTGGTGAGTAAAGCAGTTGAGAGTACTGAGGAAGGAGGGCCTCTGTTTATGGCTCTGTCTTCTGAGATGGAGCCACCTGAGGCAGTTGCTGAGGTCCACAGTAACCCATGAAGCATTCAGAGTAACTGTAAAATGATCAGTTTAAAGATCATAGACCACTTAAAGTCAAAACCAAGAAACCAATCTCTTGTGCTGTGTTATATGAGAAAATCTTTATCCTTAACTTTTCAATGTAGTTAGGTGTTGGGAAAAACCAAAAGGCAGTGAGGACAGCAGAAGCATTTGGACTCTTTGTAGTGGATTGGTTAGATTTCCCTGGCACAGGACAAAGCTGTTCTCTGGGTAGTTTCTTTAAGAGCTCCTTTTATTTTCTTTTAGAAATGAGACTTGAGAATGGGATTTTCTTTTTTTGTCCCTGTGTTTAAATTTGGGTATGACTTGACCATAATGCACAGATGTCCATTGGAGATTTTCCTGGCTGGTTGCTCTTCAAAGCAGTGAGTTCTGAGGGAATGGCAACTGCCCTCTGCTGAGCCCAGTGCTGGTATTGGCTGAAGTTATTGGAATAACTCTGTGGACAGTTGTCATCACTCTCTCCCAGTAGAAGATGAAAACTTCTTCAATTTTTGTACAATCCTGTTGATATTTTAAGTCCTCTAAATGTAGAACAGTGATGATAGGCAACACTGGAGGAGGAGAACTTCCCTGTGGCCACAGTCTCTAAGACAGCATTTAAAGGGGAGATAAAACTCTTGGGGTGGGTGTATGGATGCTGGGTTTCCATGCAGAGCTCAAGTATTTACTTGCCTCTCATTCTAACAAGCTCTCTCCCTCCCTGCACCCGCTCGCTTTGTAAAAGCTTCTTAATCACATTTGAAGTAGTTTTTTCTCCCATGTGAAAGCAAGGCGTGGAGAGATTTAAACTCCCTGACAGCAGCATAGACAAGAGATACCAGTGCTAAGAGGAGCAAAGCTGCTTTTGCTTTGTGTAAAAGGAAAAAGTGTGATGCTTGGAGACCCCATGGGTCTAAAGCCTGTTTAAACCTGGCAGTCATCTGGCTACAGAATTACATCACCCCAGCTATGACACAGGAGCTCACTGTACATGAGTGTAGCCTCTTGGAATAAGAAGAAGGTTGATGAACATGGAATGAAATGGGTTTGGAGAATACTTGCACTGTGCTGTGAGCACTCCCGAATGTTTTCCTCCTGTGAAAAGCATTTTGGACAGGGCTGCTACAGCTCAGGTGTAGAGGCTGTTGGCAGGCAGTGCCCCTGGGGCAGCAGCACCATGGGATTTAACTCTCCTGTGGAGCCTTTCTGCATGTTGTTCGTGCCCCGGTTTCATTCATTTCATTGCACAAGAGAGATTACAGAGATACATGTTGATCTTGTTGATGGTTTTAACCAAAACTCTGCTCTTGAGTAGTTTTCTTCAGCGAGGCGCTGCTGGTGGCATGTAGGACTCCCTGCAGCTTCTCTCCCAAAAGGCTTAGGAAACGACAAATCCTCTTGAGAGGGTCTTAAAAAGATTAATTGCCCTTTGACTTAATAGGAAAGAGCACAAAGGAAAGGTGCGGCTTGGTGGCATTAACGCTTTAAGCCCCAGAAGGGTAGGGTGCTGCTTAATTTTAAACCATCTCTCGAGACAGGGCTGGAATCTCTTGTGGGCTATTATTTCAGTGTTTGTTTGCTGTGGGCTGTTTGTGAAGAGCTCGGCTGGCAAAAGCAGTTTTGTTTTTCTCATGCAGCAAGCGCAGTACCTTCAAAGAATCACTTCAGAGCAAAATCTTCTCTTGTAGCAGGTGTTAAGCGTTTAACCGGTAGAAGACAACAATCGAGGGGGTGGCGAGGAGCAGAGAGAGACACGACTCCTGAGCTGTGGGCATCTGCCGCCGTGTGAGCTGAGGGAGAAGTTAGCACATCTATTTCTAAAGGAGTATTCTGACCCGCTTTAATTTTCCCTTTTCTGCCCCCTTGCTGACTCCCGGAGGTGCTTTAAAAAAAAATAAAATTCAAAAATAGGATTTCTAGCGTATCATTTGAGCTTCAGGATCAGGCGGGAGAAACCGCTGACAGCTTTGTTCCCTCTGTGGCAGATAATGAGGTGTCGGAGGCAGATAGCGGCGGGCGTTCGGCGGGAGCTGCGTGCGAAGCTCCCGCCCGGCTGCCTGAAGCGCGGCGGCGATTAACGCAGCCCAGAGGTTTCCTCTCCTCCCCAGGCGGCTACACGGGGGTTGTTGGCGGGGCATATGGCAAAAGGGTTAAAATTTAATTAGAAAAACGTAGTGGTAGCTACTGGAGCTTAACGGAGATTTATATAAGCTGCTAAGAAGGACAAGGCTGCTGTGTGAGCTGCTGGTAGGGCTGAGCCACTGCAGCCGCTGGCGCCGGGGGCATGGCTGGGAATCTGCCCAGGAAGCGCCGTCAAAGAGGAGTTTGTTGGAAGGCTTGACCCTGGCTCAGTGCAACACCCCTGCCCCCCGCCCGCCGTATAAAGCCGGGCTGCCGTCATGCCAGGCGTTTGATCGAGGGAGCGGGAGCCAGCGGGAACCAGCCGGGACGGGGAGGTTGTTTTGCCGGCGGAGAGAGACTCATGGCTTCGGTGTTCATGTGCGGGGTGGAGGATCTGCTCTTCAGCGGGAGCCGCTTCGTCTGGACCGTGACGGTGGCAGCGCTGAGGCGTTGGTACGCTGCCCGGCTGCGGGCTTGCCGGCAAGCCCTGCGGGCATGGTGCGGCCTCCGGGACGTCTACCAGGTAAAAAATTAAAAAAAACCAAACCCCAAACCTCCCCGGTAGTCGCCCCAGGTTTTATTAAAAACAAGCGTCGTGCCACCTGATGGACGCGGGCTCGCTCACCTGTCAGCCCCTGGGTGAGGTGCTGGGACGGGGTGAAAAGCCAAAGCCACAGGTCGCACAGCCCTGCCCTGAAAACACTTGACAGATTTATAATCCGAGTCTGAGCTGGTGGCCAGTGTTGCTTTCGAACAGGCAGTGCTGCGCGTCTGCTTCAGTTCAGGGTTTTGGGGAGATGTTTTGTATGTTAAACGTGTTTGATCAGCCAGTTTCTCCAATAAGTGTTTTGGCAGCCGACTGCCCCGTGTACCGCAGCCCCGCAGAGCCCCTTTAGCTGTTGTCACTACCCCTGTGCTTGGGATCTGGGGAGTCAGAGCTCAGCTCTCAGCCTTCACTGCCATCCAGCACTCAGAGCACGATGCTGCCAGGGGAGAGACCGGCTGTAGCTTTTTCTGCTGTTTGTTTGTGTCTCCGAATAGCATCAGAGTGTAACGGGATAGCAGTTTTCATTACAAGGGGATTGCTGTTTGGGGGTGTGTGTGTGTGTGTGTGCAGTGAAACAACAATTGGGAGGCTCCCCTTCCTGCAGCCAAAAAAATACAGAGAGGTATATTCGCACTTACTGTGGTATCCAGTTGCAGTTACAGTGGTGTCACTCTGGAGTCTGGCACTTTTGCTGGCAGTTATTTCTTTTTGAGTGTCTGTATTTATTTTTGTCCCCCATGTAAACTTGTGCTGTGTGCCTGGTCCTTGTGCCAGTGTGCATGGTATGTTTGTTAGGTTATGTTGAATATTTCAAAGCTGTTTCACCCCTCTCCCTGGGGTATTGCAATACAGAGAGTGACAGCTCATAGCAAACAGTCTCCAGAACCATTTAGGATGTAACTACTTTGGGAAAGTCACACTAAAAGGACATCTGTGCCTATTTAATCCCAAAGGGATCTGTTGCTACTTAGCTTTAAGGTATGCCCAGGAGTGGGAGAAGAGCTTTACGGTGATAGAAGTGCTTCCGAGTGCTCAAATACTTCTTAGCATCTTGTAAGGATGATGGATGTAAACACTTTGTGATACATGTGACATTGACATGGGTGTCACTTGAGGAATATGGATCATATATAGTTAGGAAATGCACGAGTACAGGCATCACTGCTCCACATTTGCCTGCCTCTACTGACCTGAAAAAATATGGGATGCAGCCCTGGCTCCCTTATTTCTCTATACATGAAATCCAGCTACACCTGTACTATGGGGGTGTTATTTTTGGCATCCATTCCCATTGAGAGTGTGGAGCTTGGACAGCCTTTGCTCCCTGCTGTAGCCCCCCATGAGGCAAACCCCATCCCTCCGGAGCTGGAATAATGGCTCAGTAAGGTCCAAGCTCTGACAACAGCTGTATTCAGCCTGCTCTGCTGCAATTCTCCAATGGTTGGCTTGAAATAATAAGAGATCCTTTTCAAAACAAAGCGTGACTGTCTCTCTGCCCAAACTTGCTACGTCCTGGTGGCTGCTGGTGGATTAGTCCATCTTGTTTTTGTTTTGAAAGCACCACTGACTTGTACCTGTGTCCTAAAGTGGGTATGTGAAAATAGGTAAGAAGAGCTTGGTCCTTCTCTCACCCTTCCAGGTGGCCTTTGATTCATTGGGGTGGATAGGAAAGTGCCCCTTCCCTTTTCCTCTCTACCCACAGCTTGTCCCAGGCATGAGAAGAACGTGGTCATACTACTGGGGACATGCAGTGACCAGGTGCTCCATGCTCAGTGCTTTCAGGGTCATCCTTGGGAGATGAAACCAGGCAGGAACAAGGTGACCCTCACAATTTAATGTCAGGAGTTTCCTAGTGGTAATTTGGGGTTTATTAAAGAGAGGCAGCTGAAAGAATGCCCTCCAGCTCTTCCTTGTTGGGTTGTGTAACACACTGCTTTTTGTGCTTGAGTCTTGGCTGTTTGCTGTTAAAACCACTGGCAGTATCACAGTATCCTGACAGAGTCTGGTGGATGCAGAACTGAGCACATGGTGTTAAATGTCACCAGTCTGCTGGGTTATTGGAACCCTGTAAGAGGTTGAATCGAATAATATTTTTCTCTTGTATTTTTTATTTTTTTAACCACTTCAAGCTATGGAAACACCTAGAGAGGGTGTCTGGATGACCCCTGCATACAGAGTACATTTACTCTGAGCTGTGCTGTGTTACACTCTTTCACCCTGGGCTCAGTGGAGAAAAACATGCAGTGCAGAGCCCTCTCATGCAGTGCTGTTTCTCTGAGGAGGTGAATGTTGCCCATCAATTGGGACTAGGCTCTCAGCTTGGATATGAGATTTTGTGTCCCATCATTACCATAGATACTACATTATCTTGTGTAAATTGTCTTCCTTCTCTGTGCCCCTGTTCTTTGTCTATAAAATGCACATAACAACACTCTTCTACCTGCCAGGGATGCTATTTGTCATCTTCATTTTTTGCTGGAAGTCCTGTAGTTAGTGCAGCCACATGAAAGCAAGTTTTGCCTTATGTTCTCAGTGTTGGCACCTGGACAGGTGCTTAAAGTTCTTTCCCACCTTGGCTTCATCAAGAATGTTCATATTTCTGAACTCCTCATATGTGAACTCTTTCATATTTGTATTTCAGCTGTGAAAAATACTCAGGGTTGTATATAAAAGATTTTTTTTTTACTAGCCTACAGTTTTGCCCTCTCTATGGACTCTCTGAGCTGTGCATGTTGTTACAAATCTAGAAACAAGTCAGGACTTTGCCACAGAGCTACGTGCCAGGGACACGAGGGGAAGGGTGAGGTGACAGGCACTTGCACTGCTGGTCAGCCCTGGAGGCTTCAGGTCATTTTGATTCATGTTTGGGGTTCATGTTGTTTTGTGGGTCAGTGGCTATTTTCAGGTGAGCTGGATGCTGCCAGCAGGTCTCTTTAATCATCAGTCCATTATTGTGGTGGAAGGAAAGCCAGCAGGATTTCTTCTCCCTGGGCTGCTAAGTTTGTTATTGTGGCTGTAATTTTTTTTTTTTCCTGTCTTCTTATTTAAATATAAAAAGTTAGTTTCATGGGAGACCTGAGCTTGAGTCCCAGGATGAATGAAGAAGCCTCTAAAACCTTCAGGGCTCTCTCCAGTGTCTTCTGAAGTCGGCAGGTGCAGAGGTGGTCACGCGGGCAGAGCCGTCTGGCCAGGGGAGACTCAAATCCTCTCTGCCAACATAAAGCCTTTACCTGCCTTAGCAGCTTTAAGTAAAAAAACCCCCAACAACCCACGGAAACAAAACCAGCCTTTGTCAGTCACCTTCTCTTTAGCCTTCTTGTTTCTAGTATGCGTGTGAGAAACACCTTCCAAGGTCTTACTGGCTGTTGTTTCACCCAGTCACTGGTGCAGGGGCTTCAAGCCCAGCAAGCCAAGCTCAGGCACTTCCCCAGGCTGGTCTCTGCTCCAGGGTGCTTGCCATCTGTCTCCTCTGCCAAAGGAGAAGGGATATCCTATTTGCCCAGAGCCTATTCATCTGGAGGAGGTTGTGAGCCAAAGTGCTGATGGGGTGTCCTGTTTCACTCTGAAGTAACCTCTGAACCCCCTGCAAGGGGAGGAGGGTTGTATGGTATGTGAATGTATCCTCTCTGTGAGTGCTGGAGTTGGGTGCCAGGTAACATTGTCTTGTCCCTTGTAGAGAGCATCTGAAAACCTGTACTAGAAAAAAAACCAACAGAGCTGCAGAGACAGCTGATGGAAGAGTTGGCACAGATCTTCTTTTGAGCTGCAGTAAGTCAATGTGAGTTATTTGGGCTGTTACAGCTTGGAAGAAATCCTAGGTGAGAATTCAACACCTTCATGCAAGGGTACACAGTTCCTATGAGGGAAAGGGCTGAGGAGTGTGTTTTGTTGTGGAGATCCAGCACATGGTGCTCTGGCCTGCCAGCCAGGCTTTGAGGCCTTGATGCCCACAGCAGGAGTGTCACACTTTTGGGTGTCCTGATACTTCTCCCAAAAGAAAGCTTTTGGCAGGGCTCTCCACATGCTGCTTTTGTAGGCCACCTGTCTTCAATCTAATTACAGAGCAGTAAATCAGAAAGTGAAATTTTTATATAAATGAGGTTAATAAGCAGCAGCAAAGCCAAAAACTCTTCAAGATCAATATCTATTCTAAGTTCAGTTACTAGTGTTAGCAGTGGCCTGACGTCTACTGAGACGTTGACACCTCCATATTCCTGTGCCAGTCTCCCATAAGGTAGGAATACCAGTTGTGACCTATACATCCCACAGTCCAGTCTGTCCTCATTAGCCCCAATGCTGTAAGCATGTAAGAAACATCACATCGAAGTGTATTTGATAAAGCAACTGATTTCTTATAAACAAACTGGCCAGGTGAATGCTTTAGTGTCAGGGTTGAGGTGTGTGTGTCAGCCAGTCTGCTTGATGCAGAGGGGAAGAGAGAAATCAGGCAGACTGTCCCCAGGTTCCCTGCAGAACATGGTGACACACTGTGGGCAGTATCTGCTGGATGTGAAACCAGGTAGAGGAGCGTCTCTGCAATTAAGCAATTCAGCTACACTGGTAATTTGGCTAACAACCTCTGGTGTAAAAGTGTAAATTAAATCCAACCAGGCTTTTTGACCTCAGAAAGGTCATTTCCTCCGTGAAGTGAAAACATTTTGCTGATGAAGCACAATAAATAAGCTTTGTACATCTGTTGGTCCCATGCCTACTTGGGGTGGAGAAGAGAGAGGAAGCAGTTGGCTCCTGTTTCCTACAGTGCTAACGTAGTTGGTTTGGACAGTGAGGACCATGTTTCCTCTGCTACCACACCTTAACTGTTCATTATAAAAGTGCTGACAACAAATTGGAGATGCTTTCTCCCTCCCCTTCTCTTTTCACAATGGTGAAAAGTGGTGCTGGAGTGGTGAGAGGGAGTACAGTGTTGTCAGGGCAGAGCTTTTCTTCCTCTGCACCAGACAGACCCCAGGAGTGATGCTCAGAGGAAGCATCTCTGGCATCCTTATGGATCAGGGCTTTACAAAGGGAGCTTG
This sequence comes from Ceyx cyanopectus, assembly GCA_013401355.1. Classification (NCBI taxonomy): domain Eukaryota; kingdom Metazoa; phylum Chordata; class Aves; order Coraciiformes; family Alcedinidae; genus Ceyx; species Ceyx cyanopectus. The sequence goes on along the minus strand of VYZU01066382.1, from coordinate 16,366 downwards.
AAGACCTCTTTAGAGGATGCTGAATATGTGCCCCTTCAAAAATTTAAACTTGGGCACTGTGGATGAATGGTGGCTCTGGAAAAGCTTTGATCTGACTTTTCATCCATCTGCCTTTCTTTTGAAGGGATCTGATGCTGTGACATGGCCTGTACATCACCTGCAGAGCTTTGGCTCTGCTTAAGACCCCCACTGCATCCAAACACACCATGTGGAGGCTTCCCTGCGTCTGGGGGCTTCAAAGCAGCCTCTTGCAAAGCTGAGGGCAGGCCTGGCTCTTTCTGGGCACTGCCTTCTGACAGCTTAGAGTTAAACTTGGCTTTATAGCCTTCCAACGACAGCTTTCCAAAGCTCTCTGACAGACATATTTCCATTAGAGCTCATGATATAGCATCTTCTGTGCAAGGGAGTTTATTCAAACTTCACAACCAGACTCTGAACTTCATCTCATTTCCTCCAGGGTGTCACAGTGCCAGTTTCAAACAGTGCCTTCTATTCATAAACCAACGGCTTTGGCCTGGATAAATATTTTTTTTTTCCCATCTGATGCAGTTCACCAAATACGTTGGATTTCAAATGTTGCTGGCGCCACTCTCCAGAAGCAGAGGCCTGTACAAAGGTGTCACTGTATGAACTTGCCTGGATACATTTCCATTTCAGTCTACTGCAGAGACAGGTTGCTCTGACTGGTCAAGAAGCTTATGAAAAAGTACATTAGGAGTGTTTCAGGTCCATGCTAATTTTTCCATACTTCGTTTTTTGTGGTCCTTCTGAGTGTTTAGCTTTCTGTCACTCCTTTTGCTACTATTGTCACTACCATTCTTTTCCATCTTGGACTGTCCATGTGCTTAAAATAACACTGTTCTATCTTTGTCTCCTCATTTTCCAAAAAATCAGGCCACCCTTTGTACAGTCTGCATTGCTTTTTAAAACCTCTGAGTCATAATTAGTGATTAGTAATTCTACTAATCTTCTGTACAGATGGAGGGCCACTCATTCTCAGAGACTGCAAAGAGGATAAAGCTCTGAGAGCTGGAATATATTAGCTCCAATACCCTCCCACACACAAGTACACATGTACACTTCTCCTTGCTAATTGGTCTGTCGTTCATTTACACAAATGTCAGCTCTGTGCGTTGGGGAAGGAGAGATGGGGAGAATAAGGGTCATGAAAATGCTGAGAATAGCCTCAAAGTGCTGGTTCTAGCTGTTAGAAGCCATTATTGATAGTCCAAGTGACATCAGATTTAAGGCTCTGATGTTTCTGTGGTTGCTTTTCCAGCTGATGTTTTCCTGGTGATGGGTGTCCCAGCCATGGGTGCCCCAGTGTCCGTATTCCTGGTTGCTATCTGGTGCAAGTGTGTGGTGCCAACAGAGCTGGGAGTGGTAATGAATGGTTTACTGCATCCAGCACTTACACTGCATGGCCACCACTAAGTACAAGCTGTTTGCTGAGCATCCTGGGTTTACCTTTCGTTGGGCCAGTGGTTTCTAGGCAGGGTGATGTGGGCTGGGCAGAGAGTGTGTGGTGTGGGGAAGACTCTTTTTGTGCTATCTCGTGCAGGTAGGTTACCGGCTGGTGTGTGGGTGAGGAAGGGAAATGACTTAAGGATGGGAGTGAAGAAGCTGGAAGAGCAGGAGAGGGCAGCACAGCAGTTACGTAGTATGAGAAAGTACAAACTGTGCAAGTAAGGAAAGAGAAGAGGGGATGTTGGGATGGGGTCATAGTGATGAAACTCCAAGCTGAACACCAACTTGCAATGGAGTGTGGCAAAACAAACACAAAGAGACAAGGGAAAAAAAGGCAGCAGAATTACAGTAAGAAGAAAAATGACATTGTAGATAGTCAAGAAGAAACCAGAACACAAGGGACAACCTCTCCAGATAGGTGGCTGCCCTAGGCAAAGAGTTCCCCATCCTACTAAATGTAGAGTTGTTTGGCTGACGCCAGACTGGATGTGTCTGGTTGCCAAAGTTATTTTGGGAGAACTAGTATGTTGGTGTAGGTGAAGCCCATTGGGAATCTGGTTGGGCAGGTGCACTTAGCAGGACTGCAAGCTGGTGTTTGCTAAGCCGTAGGGAAAGTGGGAGCGAGTAATTCCTCTCTGATATCAAGCACATGGCATCTGTTCACCTTGCCCAGAGAGGCTGGGGTGTGCTGCATTTGCTGAGGGGTCACGGATCCTTTGGCTCACTGCCATCCCCAAACCCCAGCTGAGAGATGCTCATTTTGGTGGCCCCCGAGTTGCAGAGACTTCCCTCTGCTCAGCTCTTGCTGCTGGAACCAATTATGGACACGCTGTATTTGTTATAAACTCTCCAGCCCAAAGTGCAGCTGAATTCCACTGCCCAGATCTGCATTTGTTTGGAAGCCTTGGATCCGAGGAGGAGCTGTGCTCTTCCCCTCCTCCAGCTATTCCTGTCTGTGGTTATTCTAGCAGGGCAGAAGTTGGCACCACCCAGGTAACCTTCACGTCATTTCTCTAAGGAAAAATGACTCACTCTCTATTTTTCATCTTATTTTGGGATTTTGCTGTCTGTTTTGGAGACAAGTGCAAGTTCCTTCCTTTGAAATACTCTCTCAAAACGGTCTCAGTTACCACCCCTAAGGTTGCTGGTGTGGTCTGGACCAGCTGACTGGATCTGTCCTGGCAGCCTCTTGTCTGATGCAGGGCCACCTTATGATTTTTTTATGAAACTTGTGATATTGAGCATTGTGTGGAGAGCTTTTGTAGTCTGACTATGAGAATGTTAGCTCTTACAAAGTAACTTTGGGGAAAACCCCCCCCATTTCTTTGTCTGCAGCTCTTTAAAAGGTGGATATTTGATCAAAGCTGGTTCCTCTGCATTAAAGGAGGGCAATACACCTCTGGCACCTCACTGCACCCCCAGTGTCTGAGGTAGCTGGGGTGAATTGTCCTTTGGAGGTGTCTGGATTGATGGTAATTTAGGGAGACAGCCCCAGGTGAGGGGAGCAGGGCTGGCTGGAGCTGTTGCATCATGTGCAGCAGGCAGCCCCACTGCTCTGCCCAGCAGTGTCAGCGGGGCTCTGGCTTTACACAGTGCTCCACACCTTAATGGAGCCTGTTGCTGGCCTTGAGTGCTCAGCACACAGACCCTCCTGGTTTTGGGGGGTGTAGCTGGGACTAAGAGGGTTTGGAACCTCTGAGAAATGGGAGCCACGTTTTTCTGAGAAGGTGTTGCTTTCAAAAGTTTGACCTCAAGATTCGTTGATTCCCATTCCAATAAAAAATGAGTTATTCTGTCTAGGTGTCAAACTTGGTTTTATCTATTAAAATAGTTTCATGTTTTATAAAAATGAAGGTGGAGAAGTTTTAATGATTTGTCCTCCCTATGCATAGAGACTGCTCAGTTTGGAGCATAAAAACCCATCCAGCAAAAGAGAAGAGATTGTTCTTGCTCCCAGGTGAGGTTGTCCTGGTGCAAGTGCAGAGCTCCTTCCTCCCTGCTCTGGTAGCATTTCATGATGTTCCCCTGACCTGTAGCTTCCAGCCCATCTGGGGGTGGGTGGTTCTTTTGGCATCAGTCTTCCTACCAGAATTTATATAGCCAAAGGATGTGAGTTGATGTGATTTAAAATCTTGGGTACCCATACATCAAATAAAAGGAGATAATCAAGCTGAGCTGTGTTTGTGAAGGAGGAACAGACTTGCATTTTAGACTTTGACATAACTGCCTGGTTTAGTTTGAGAACTTGTGGCTCTTGTGTACCTGCCTGGAGGTCGAGTTGGAGCTCTGGAGCTTAGTCACCTGGATTTGGGTGCACAGCTCTTTGGTTTTGTTCTGTTTGGTTTTCTGTTTTCAGTGAAAGTGGTGTTATGTAGTTGCTTTTGGAGGACAGCTCAGTTTTTGTACCTCTGCGTGCTCTGCCTGACAGTGTTTTTGTGCCCAGGCCCAGAGGTGTGTGAAGCTGTGGAGGTTGATGTGTCAGAGGGAAAGAGATTTGGGATAAAACCTTGTGCTTTGCACACAGAGAACAGTTGTGCAAAGGGAGCAGTGGAACAGCAGGTAGAATGAGTGACTCTTGCACCTCTGCCAGCAGCCAGCTGCCCTGCTGGAACCTCCTGACCTTGGAACAAATGCAGAGTGATGCTCTGGGATGTAGAACTCTGTGCTGCCTGTTCCCTCCCTGACATGCAGCAGCCCACATCAGAGGCAGCAGAGCTGTGCTTTGGAAAGGTGCTTGGGAAATCCAGTGAAACACTGTCTCTGGGGGTGTCCATCCCAGCAAGGAACTCTGGAGATGTGAGTGTATGAAATAAGGGCAGGTGAGCTCTGGATATCTTCACTTTCCTTGAGATGGGTACAGGAGCTGCCTTGGGGCTAAACCACTGGTCTCAAGGATCAAAAGTGGAGGCAGCTTGAAGTGTTAGTGCTGTGCCAAGTTTTGGCTTAAAGGCTTCTTCTGTCCTCTGGATGAGGATGCATGAGGTGGAGGAACTGGAGGGGCAATGGCAGCACCCAACAAACACCGAGCTGTTGGTGTGCTGGGGATTCTTGGCCAGCTGCTGCAAGGACCTGTGGTCCCACAAGGAGGTGTCACTCCTCTGGAGCTGGCACCTTGTAAATGCCTTTGGTCTGTAATTGCTATTATTTTTACTTAGTTTTGTTTCATAATAAAGGGGTTAATATTACCAAGTTAAAAAAAAAAAAAAAAAGCAAATTTTTCCCCACCCCTCCCCNCTATGGCAAGGGAAGAAGTCGGAGATCGTGTCTCCCTTCTTCCCCCAGCTTGAATGCACAGAAAACACGAAGGCTTAGTACACAAGCTCCGGAGAGTCCCGCTTGGGTTGCTCCAGCCCTTTTTCAAGCAGCAGGGAGTGTGACTTGGAGGTAAGAGGCTGTATTTTGAATTCCGACGCTTAGCAGCAACAGATGACATTGCTTAGGGCTGTTGAGTCGTGCCCTGCAGAGGTGGGACTGCAGGAGAGCAGCCACCGAGCAAAGTCAGTTTGCTTCGGGGTACTTTGCAGCCTGAAACCTTCTTGCTGGCTCCCTTCTTTGCTCTGAAAGATCAGTCCATAATTTTTCTTTTTTTTTTCCATCTTTTGCACTCCACTGTGGAGATAAGGGGCTGTTTGTTTACTCCCAGCATTTACAGCTGGGTTTTCCTGCCTTTGTTGTAAGTGCTGCCTTGGCTGCTTTAGGAAAGGGCTGAATCCGAGCTTGATGCTGATAACTTTGGTGCAGCTGGAGAGCAGGTCTGTAATTTCTGATTTTAGAGAAAACCCACTTTCAGAGATTTCCCTTACCAGGCTGTTCTGAGATATGATTTAAAACGAACAAAGCACAGATTCATAAGTCCCAAGAAAAGGCAGTTGGTGCTTGCTACAGTAGCTCCTTTCAGCATGTAACTGTACACTGTCTCATCAGTAAGGTCACCACCCTTCTTGCCCAAAAAGCCCCGTGGTGAAGAGGTTGGTGCTGGAGATGCAGCAGTGCACATGGAGCTTGTTAACTGCTGGTGAGAAAAGAGCCTTTTATCTCAAGTGCTTGTTTTGCTTTAAAAGTGGAGTGTGGAGCAGCCCAAATCTGTCAACCCTCCCTGTGCCTGGCAGGGTGCTGGTGGCTGGGCAGGTTGGCTCCTTGCCACCAGCACCACCACAGAAACAGGGCTCAGCCCCCACTGCAGCAAATACCCACAATTTTGGCTTCTTCCCTAGGGCTTTTCAGGATTTCAGGCTTATCTTGGTCTATTTGCTTGCTCTTTGCATTATTATTTTATTTTTTAAGACTTGTGGATTTAAAGGCAATTCAGATAAACTTGTGATAGAGCCTTTTTTTTTTTTTTTATTTCGCTTTTACTTTTTTTTTTTTTAATTATTTTTCATTGCCTGCTTACCTAATGTCTGTTCAAGGCTGGCGTCTGGGTTTCCTGAGGGACTCCTGCCAAGTCCAGAGACTGAGAGCAGCTGTAAAGTCCAGAGGCAGGATGGGGGCAGAGCAAGGGATGAGCTGGGTGCAGGAACCCTGGTGGGGCAGGAGGAGAAGAGATGCAAGATACCCTCTGAGAACGTGGTGCTGGTTGGAGATGATGGGAGATAATGGGTCGGGACTTGGTTTTTCTAGGAGCCTTTCCTCAAAACTCCAACACAGGTGTGAGCAGGAGGATGATGGTGAAGCAAGAAGTGTGGGGGTTGGGGACAGAGAACAGCCTGTGAGAAACAGAGAGATGGGGAGAGCTTTGGGCCTGGAGACATCAAGGGTAGGGTTGGGAAACTCTTCTCTTAGTGAATTTTTCAGTCTTCTGTAACAGGGAAGGCTGAGTTTTGCTTTCAGTTGGGTCAGGGATGGCTTCTGGGGTGGGGTAAAACACAAGAAGGCTTACCAAAAGTCCTGCACAGAATATGTCCTAACATTTGGGTTGTAGAGACATAAGCAAAGAAGCATGAGCTTAACTGATTTGCCTCCAACATCTGGAGAAGTGAAGGTCAGAATGGGTTGCAGAAGGGAGGGCAGATGTCCAGTCCTGCCCTACAGTGGGTACCAAGTAAGATATCAAGGGTAGAGGATCCTACCTCCAAGCCATGTCCTTTCTGGGGCCAACATTGCATTTACTCCATTGGGTTTCATCAGGAAAGCTCTGTGATCCCACAGGATCTCTTTATTTCCCTTGATATCCCAAGAGATTGCACTGGAACAAAACATCTCCATGGGCTTGTGCCCGGTAATGACCCGACTGCAGTGTCTCAGCACTGCTGGTGATAAGCAAGTCTCCAGCAGACACGAATTTATTAGCTGTGTTCTGCCAAGGAAAGCAGCTGTTGGATGAAGTATTTCATTGACTTGATAGTTGTGGCAGATTTGCACTGATTGTTTCCTATTAATTTTCCTGATTTTTTTTAATTTTTTTTTTTTTAGGCTTAGTAGCTGTAGTGTTGCCTGTCTGTTCTCTTCCTGCTCTTGTTTTAAACACATTGCAAAGCAGCAGGAATGGAAACAGCAGTGCCTGTGGAATGACATGACCCCTTGGAGAAACATTTCAGTTGGTAGGATGAGACACCTCTCTTTAAGATAAGGAGAATCCTGGTGCAACAGGAGGGCTGTTCCTTCAAGAAGGTGGTGAACTTCTCCCCCTCTGTCAGAGGGACTCACCACCTACTGACAACCCAGCAGCACAATAACCCAGCAGCACGACCCTGTTGGCCTCTGGCAGTGTCAGGAGAGGTGAGATGCTGCTGGGTGCCACTTAGCAGCTGAAAAGTGTGGGGTGAGCAAAGGCTCTCCTGCAGCAGTTTATCCCTGTGCCTCGTGCCCTGGGAACCAAAGTGACTTGGGTGCTTGTGGGCTGTGGGTGGCCAGCCCCCCACTACCCCTGTGTGGATGTGCAAAGCCACCACTGGTAGCATCAGGAACAGCAGCCACGCTGCAAAATTTCCTTCTGGGGAGGAGCAGGGTCAGTTTTCTTTCTGATTGGTTGGGTTTTTTTTATATTGCACGTTTCTGGAAGAGATCAAGAAGCAGCAACTCTCCTGTTCATGTTTTGCTCTTGGCAAAGGGCTTTATCTCCTGGCTGGGATGCTGTCTTTATCATTTTGAGGAAGATTGAGTTAATTTATTCCCTGGATATTCATTTGTCACTTGTTTGGTGGTGGTTTTATGTTGTTGGGTTTTTTTTTTGTGGTTGTTCTGTTTGTTTTGCATTTGCTTTTTTTGGTTGTTGCTTTTTGGGTTTTGTTTTTATTTTTCTTTTTCATCAGTTGCTCACATTGCTTCTGAGCATTTTGAGAGAGTAGGGTGAGACTGAGCCCCACAACTCACTCCCATGAATAAGATCTTTCTAATGCCCACGAGAGGCTGTGCCTGTTGTCAGATCAGCAAACCCTTCATAAAATGAAAGAGTCCCTTAGATTTGCCATCCCCTGCAATGAGCAATAGTAGAATAAACAGGGAAAAGGAGAATGGCATGGAAAATGTGTTGGCACTTGGCCCTGAAAAGCCACAGTGCCTTCAGTGAGAGAGCACTTGGGCTGTGGCTTTGCCAGATTCTTTCGGTGGCTGGGGCTGACATGAAAGTCAGTTGATGCTCTGCAGGAGCCAGTTTTTTCATTGTATCTCCAGTTCACGTAGCTATTTTAGGAAGGTGCCATGGAACCCAGAATGCCTCTTGGCCCCCTGTTCCAGGCACTGTGTTTTATCTGAAACTCTTTGCCAAACTTGAGCAGAGCCAACATTTCCATGGAAAACATCATCAAAGGGGCATTTGTACCAACTTGTACTTCAGTAGATTTTCTCCAGCCTGTCTCGTTTTAAAGTATTATTTATGTGCATGCAATAGTCACTTGGGTCTTCAAGTGCACGTTCTTTCCTGGTTGATCCTGAGATGAAACACAGGGATATCCTGAGGTTGGGAATAGCTCTGCCTATTTTAATTGCAGTCCCTGCAATTGCTGTGAGCAAATGCCCTGGGAGTGTTGGGATGGAAACGTGCAGAGCCAGGGTGGGCTCTGGAGCTCTTGGGATGGATGAGGATGGCACTTGGAGTCACTCTAGAGAGGTGAGATGGGTTCTACACGCCATTGCCATGGCATGAAGGGTGAGAGGCATAGCCAGCCACTTCAGTGCATGGCTGGCTGTTTAAAGCAGAAACTGGCCTCTGTTAAGGTTAATAGCAAGATAACAAATGATTTAAGGCAAAATCCTGGCCTATTATTGTTAATGGTAAAAATCAGTGAGTACATTGGTGCCAGGACTTCAGCCCAAGGTTTCAGTGTGTCTGGAGACACAGTCTGCCCATTGTAAAGCTGGTGGAAACTCTGCTGTTGCCTTCTAAGGGATCATGGCAAGTCTGTGTCTACATGAGCAGCATCTCAGCAGGAACCCATGGGCTGGTATGTGGAGAGACAAGGGGGAAAACAGAGTTTTTCGACCCAAAGCCAACTCCTTGTGCTTTGAGGAGATATTAGTGAGTCCAGTAGAATTTGAGGGGAGGGTCACCATGGAAAGGAGGCTTCACTTGGGGGATTTTGTGATGGGAGGTGATGGGAAAGGCACACAGTGAGATGGGGGCATGTTTGCTTTCCCTGGATCTTCCCCCCATGGGAGGGTGGAGCATTTCCAACACCCCACCCATCTATTTCACCACAGGACAGAGTGCTGGGCACCTATGCTGGCTTGGGAAGGACCCATGGGCTGCCAGCAGGCTGGCAAGAAGTGTGCAGCAAGGCATTTGTGGGGATCTATGCAGATCCTTTAAAAAGCTTCCCCAGAAATGCTGGTATAAAACCAAATTCCTGTTTGTTATTTTTCTGCTTATTCCTTAAGCTTTGCACAACTCTTGAGTGCTGGAACGTGATGAGGTTTTGCTCTCCCAACAGACACACCAGGAAACTGAGGTCATGTAAACCATTAGAACTTTTTCCTCTCTTCCCTCAGCTGCATGAGAGGTTTTTATTTCCCCGAGATGAGCCTTGTTAGGGCAGCTCCATATTGCAATACATTCTTGCATCTTATTTCATATTTTTATCAAGCTGTGCACGTTTTCAGATCAGCCTTAAGCCATCCCAAAGTCAGTGAAGTGATGCTGAGCTAAGGCAGCTGAGGATCTGATCCTAAATGCCTTCAGGACCAAAGTAAAAAAAAAAAACCAACCCACCTAAATGCTGATGAAAACCTGAGGTCAGTGTAGGGGCTTCAGTATTAAGCTTTGAAATGTCTTGCAGGCTTATGAGTTACAGAAAAAAAACAACAAACCAGCAAACCCTTACAGGAAATTACTGGTGATGCTTTATAGCTGGTTAACTGCAGCTCAGATCAGGATTTGGAGATGAAATTCTCCATGTGCAGGGCTGGTTCTCTGGGCTCATACACCTGCAGAGCAGTCCTGATGCCTCTGACTCAGGGGTCAAAAGCAGGACAGCAGGATCTGGGTGCCCCCCCACCCCAGCAGGCTTTGTGCAAGCTGGGCTGGTGAGGCAAAGGGAGAGTGTTCCTACTGATACACCCCTTGTGAGCAAGGAGGAATATTGCTCTTTCTCTTTTTGTTACCTTGATTTTCTCACTGCTTGAGCCACTGTGATGTGCCTGTTTCTGGCATAAAGTAGACAGTTTTTTACCATTTGTTGTGGGCCAAAACTGTTCCCTTTTTTGTCTCATCACTGGATACATCAGTGCATGGTTTTTCTTCCTGTGGAATACCTCCTGGAGCTAACTCACCTGCCAGTGAAGTTTAATTTGATGAGCAGAGAGCTTATGGAAATAACAAGTGCAGTTCTGTGCAGCTGGGACTGCCATGGGTGGGTGTTTCCCAGGCAGAACCCCCGTGGATACCCAGTAACACCCCTGCCTGAGCAAAAAGGTTTTCCTGGAGAGGAAGGGAAGAGAATCCCAAAACTTACAAAAGCTTGCTTGTGGAGTTTGGGGGTATTAAAGATGAGACAGAGTGGTTTTAAAGCTTCCAGCAGTGTTTATTTGCCTGGATGCAGGACCCTGGCACAGCCCCTCTGCTCCACTCTGGGCCTAGCTCTGGAGCCCTCAGCACCGGAGAGCTGTTGGCGAAGGGCCAGAGGAGCCCCAGCAATGCTGGGAGGGCTGGAACCACTCTGCTGGGAGGCCAGGCTGGGAGAGCTGGGGATGTTCAGTCTGGAGAAGACTCTGGGGAGACCTTCTTTTGGCATTTCAGTACTATGAAGGGGACCTATAAGAAAGATGAGAACAGAATTTTGTGCAGAACTGTTGTGACAGGACAAGGGATGATGTTTTTAAACCAAATGAGGGAGATTTAGACTGGAAATGAAGGAAGACTTTTTTTTTTTTACACTGAGGGTGGTGAGATGCTGTCTCAGGTTGCCCAGAGAGGTGGTTGATACCCTATCCCTGGAAACATTCTAGGTCAGGTTGGACCTGAGCAACCTGCTCTAGTTGCAGATGTCCCTGCTTAGTGCAGGGGAACAACATGACTTTTAAAGGTCCCCTCCAACCCAAACCAGTATATGATTCTATGAAATAGTTCTCAATTATGTGCAGCTTATGTATAATCTTCTCTTCTTTGGCCACAGAATTGTTGGGGATTTTTTTTGCTGTCCCTAGTAGCAAAGACTCCAGAGCTTCTTAAAACTAAAAAGGCTTAAAAATTGAAGTTGGTGTCAGTTTAGAGCCAGCTACACCTGAATTTTCTGAGAGGTGAAATCCAGTCTGGAGGGAGTGCAACACACTCAGGTTTGCTTCTGACCCGAACCCTTTGTGATTTCCCATTCCTAAACTATGCATTAGGATGATTTTTCAGGTTCTCTCAGCTTTTTTTTAGGCTCAAGTTTTTTTAAGGTTTCCTGTTTACATTCTAATTACTTTTTCTAATTTTTTCCTAACTGCTTGACACACATGGATGTCTAAATATATTGCATGTAACAACCAGCTTCGAACAAGGAGGATGTTTCTGTTGTAGAGAAATAGCATAAATATCCTGCATATGTTTTTTTTCCCTTCTCAAATAAACATTCAGGCTCAGGATATCACAGGGAGTTGGTTTAAGAGCCAAGAGGAGTTGGTTTGGTTTTGTTTTTTTTTGTTATTGTTGTTTTCTCTCCACCTTGTGTTTTGTTGTGGGTTATTTGTTTTGGGTTTTTTTTTCCTTAAGAGTGGTGTTTTGGAAAATTTACTTCCATGATTTTTTAGGTGGAGATTGTGTCTTACTTTTTGTCATAAGAGATGGAGGAAAAAATGTGGGTTTTTTTGGTTTGGTTGGGGTTTTTTTGTGTGTGTTTTAGTTTTGGTTTTTGCTTGGTGGTGGTGGTTGTTTGGTTGGTTTTTTTTTCCCAGCTATATGAAACCTTTCTAAACATGTTAACCTGCTGTATAGAATCATAAGCTTGCCTTGTGCTTTAATTTCCTCACATAGAGTTTCTGAGAACCATTTTTTGGTCATTATCTGCCTTTTTCACTGCAGATCTGGGTAAATGAGGTCTTTGCTGAAAGCTCCGTGCCATGTACCTGCCTGTAAGTTAGAAGGGCTTCAATATTTTAACATTACTGCATTTTTGCATCAGCCAGTGTTTGTCTCCTCTTCATTCCTCTCCTCCTTTGAGGTTTTTATTGCTCACTTTTGTGCAAAGCATACGAGTGACTTTGGGAAGCCATAAGAATCCAGTATCTCAGTACCTCAGTTTGGNGGCAGAACCCCCGTGGATACCCAGTAACACCCCTGCCTGAGCAAAAAGGTTTTCCTGGAGAGGAAGGGAAGAGAATCCCAAAACTTACAAAAGCTTGCTTGTGGAGTTTGGGGGTATTAAAGATGAGACAGAGTGGTTTTAAAGCTTCCAGCAGTGTTTATTTGCCTGGATGCAGGACCCTGGCACAGCCCCTCTGCTCCACTCTGGGCCTAGCTCTGGAGCCCTCAGCACCGGAGAGCTGTTGGCGAAGGGCCAGAGGAGCCCCAGCAATGCTGGGAGGGCTGGAACCACTCTGCTGGGAGGCCAGGCTGGGAGAGCTGGGGATGTTCAGTCTGGAGAAGACTCTGGGGAGACCTTCTTTTGGCATTTCAGTACTATGAAGGGGACCTATAAGAAAGATGAGAACAGAATTTTGTGCAGAACTGTTGTGACAGGACAAGGGATGATGTTTTTAAACCAAATGAGGGAGATTTAGACTGGAAATGAAGGAAGACTTTTTTTTTTTTACACTGAGGGTGGTGAGATGCTGTCTCAGGTTGCCCAGAGAGGTGGTTGATACCCTATCCCTGGAAACATTCTAGGTCAGGTTGGACCTGAGCAACCTGCTCTAGTTGCAGATGTCCCTGCTTAGTGCAGGGGAACAACATGACTTTTAAAGGTCCCCTCCAACCCAAACCAGTATATGATTCTATGAAATAGTTCTCAATTATGTGCAGCTTATGTATAATCTTCTCTTCTTTGGCCACAGAATTGTTGGGGATTTTTTTTGCTGTCCCTAGTAGCAAAGACTCCAGAGCTTCTTAAAACTAAAAAGGCTTAAAAATTGAAGTTGGTGTCAGTTTAGAGCCAGCTACACCTGAATTTTCTGAGAGGTGAAATCCAGTCTGGAGGGAGTGCAACACACTCAGGTTTGCTTCTGACCCGAACCCTTTGTGATTTCCCATTCCTAAACTATGCATTAGGATGATTTTTCAGGTTCTCTCAGCTTTTTTTTAGGCTCAAGTTTTTTTAAGGTTTCCTGTTTACATTCTAATTACTTTTTCTAATTTTTTCCTAACTGCTTGACACACATGGATGTCTAAATATATTGCATGTAACAACCAGCTTCGAACAAGGAGGATGTTTCTGTTGTAGAGAAATAGCATAAATATCCTGCATATGTTTTTTTTCCCTTCTCAAATAAACATTCAGGCTCAGGATATCACAGGGAGTTGGTTTAAGAGCCAAGAGGAGTTGGTTTGGTTTTGTTTTTTTTTGTTATTGTTGTTTTCTCTCCACCTTGTGTTTTGTTGTGGGTTATTTGTTTTGGGTTTTTTTTTCCTTAAGAGTGGTGTTTTGGAAAATTTACTTCCATGATTTTTTAGGTGGAGATTGTGTCTTACTTTTTGTCATAAGAGATGGAGGAAAAAATGTGGGTTTTTTTGGTTTGGTTGGGGTTTTTTTGTGTGTGTTTTAGTTTTGGTTTTTGCTTGGTGGTGGTGGTTGTTTGGTTGGTTTTTTTTTCCCAGCTATATGAAACCTTTCTAAACATGTTAACCTGCTGTATAGAATCATAAGCTTGCCTTGTGCTTTAATTTCCTCACATAGAGTTTCTGAGAACCATTTTTTGGTCATTATCTGCCTTTTTCACTGCAGATCTGGGTAAATGAGGTCTTTGCTGAAAGCTCCGTGCCATGTACCTGCCTGTAAGTTAGAAGGGCTTCAATATTTTAACATTACTGCATTTTTGCATCAGCCAGTGTTTGTCTCCTCTTCATTCCTCTCCTCCTTTGAGGTTTTTATTGCTCACTTTTGTGCAAAGCATACGAGTGACTTTGGGAAGCCATAAGAATCCAGTATCTCAGTACCTCAGTTTGGTTTTGCCACAGACAGAGCTGTTACATCACTCTCCTCATTTCCTATTGGGAATGAGATGGGATACTTCACAAATTTTACACTGTTACTAATTTTATTGGAAAATAGTTTAATTATTATCAGGCTTTTAAAAATAATTTCTAAAAAGACCAACTTGGGGACATGTTGAAAAAATCAAAGGGAATTGTTTATTTCAACAGACAATACAAAATCACAGAGAACAAGCTGGAATCCCAGATTTGTGTATATGTATCTCAAGGCTGCTCACGCCACCTTTTAACTGAGCCAGACAGCTGTGCTCCTCTCGTGATGGATTGGTCCAATGACATAGAAAATCAATTATATTGTTCAGATTAGCAAGGCGTGCTGAATTAAAGATGAAAGCAAATGTATCAGCCAGGGGCTCCCGGGGTGATGGGTCTTGGAGGAGCCCAATGCCACAAGAGCTGAGGAGCCAACTACAAGTCCCTTCCCTGTGAGAGGATGTGCTACAGGGAAATAAATCACACTGGTGTCACTGGGGGAGTTAAAAATGAAACTTGGACTGCTTCAGCTCTAGGCTAAACTCAGTGTCTCCAGCCCCTGAGCTGGAGGCACTTTTCCGTGGCCAAAATCCTTTGTGCATCCAGTGATGCTGTGAGGGTGAATTCCTCTTTTTAAAGCTATCCAGCTGTTTTTCAGGCAAGAGAAAAGGACCTGTGTGTTGATGCCTATGAGTGTGTGGCACTGCTGCACTGCACTTGTCACACCTCTGCATCACTGTGCTGGACCAGTACAGGGCTGGTGGAAAGGGACTGGTACTCCAAAGCTTGTGAGGTGATCTTGGCAGCTGCAATAGCCTCTGAAGCTTTTGGTTCTGCATCCTGTACAAAGCAAGCTTGCAAAATGTGAGTACTGTCTTGTATGTAGGAGCTGTGTGTGCACAGGGTGGGCAGCTCCACGTGAGGAGAGAGTTCTCCTGAAGCTGACCTCTCTGGTGGGTGACATTCCTGATGGAGGATGGGCTCGAGTTGCTCTGTGGTAGAAATTGGGAGTGATTTGCTCCAAATTGTATTCGTAAATACAGAGTAAGCCAAGTGAAGTGCTCTCTGCCCCATCAGGAATGGGGTGGGGATACTTGGAGTGAGCACTTGCACAGCTGCAGAAACCAGGATGCTGGTTGCTGAAGCCTTTGGTCTGTCAGAGGAGTATAAGGCTGATGTCTGGATTGTCCTAGGTACCACCACTTTGTTTAGGGACTGGACTGGAGCCCGCAAATGCAAAGCTGGTAGTTGCCCTGGCAGACTGGTTTCTCCACCAGGCTGTGGTGTCACACAGTGAGTATCTGTGTTGTGTGTCTTGGCCCAGGTGGAAAAGGGATCTTAGCAGAGAAGTAGCCTTCAGGTGTGTTTGTGGGGGTTGGGGGGGGGGTAGAGGGGTTCAAGCAGTAAATGGAAGAGGCTCCAGAGCATCTCCCCCACCCCTTTCTAGAGCTATAGGCAGCAGCAGATATTCCATGGCCCTGGACATTTTTGTTGTGCCAGAGCCCATGGTCACAGAGAGCTCTGAGGATACAGGTGGGAGTTGGCAGGTTTGTCACAGGAATGGCATTTCATGGTGCTTTATCACCAAGCACTCTGCCATATTCTGCAGCATCTTGTTGACTGGGCTGCCCAGTACTCTGGGAAGCAGCTGTGTGACTTCTGAGACGAGATTCCTGGAGACTCAGGTATTAGATGTTATCTTTATCTGTAATTCAGACTTTCAAGCTGTGTCCTTATGCTTTCTCATCAATAATATAACTGTATCTTGCCTATCTTCTGGAGTGTCATGAAGTTTAATTATTTTTCAAGGTGCTTTGCCATTACCTTGGATAGCTGCTTAGAAGCACAGATTATGGCTGACATTTCTTTTATGTTTTAATCTTCCCTGCAACTTTCCTTCCTCCTCAGCACAAGGCTTTGTGGCTGTGTTTGCTAATAGAAACCTTTTTTTTTTTTTTCCTTTTACTTAACAATAGACAACTGAGGCAATTAAAACAGTCAGAAGTGATTAATGTGACTTCACTGGGTGAAAGCTAAAGCGGCTAGCAATTAAATAATGGCAACCCTTGTGCTATCAGAGAGCAACAGATGGGGAATGATTTAAAAACACTATTGGATCAGACACTTCGCAACGGGGGCAGATTGGTGACTATGTCAGAGCCAGAAATATGTGCCACCTTGAAGGGTGGGCTGATGAAATGATTAATAGATGGTAGCATGCGACTTATTTATGACCACGCAGTGGCAGATCTTCAGCTCTCAGGAACAAATGGACTCATAATCACACAGAAATGGATTTTAGGGCTCCAGGCGGTGTGTTCGGGGAGTGGATAGATTGCAGGGAGCAGGCTGGAAGCTGGAATG
>VYZU01066380.1:197074-219058 GCA_013401355.1 Ceyx cyanopectus | reverse complement strand
ATTCTGTGATTCTGTGTTTCTTTGTGTAACCCAGACAGCTTCACATCTGATTTCAGGTAATAAGGCTTCCAAATATCTAAGGTCAGAGATAGATAAATTAAGAACTTCTGCACAGATACTCTCAGGACTCTATGTTTGGAAACTTTCTATTAGTCAACATATATACAGTGCACTTAGATATCTGCCATGGGATTTGTCATTTCAGAGATACCAGGCTACATGGGTCTACAAATACCACTATATGCAGCTTTGCTGGAAGGGCAGTTTTCAGAGCACCATGGGATGGTGGCAGGGTTTCACTTGGTGTTTGCACAGGACATGGCAGCCTTGGCCTGTGGATGGGGCAGTTACCTGCTGCTGTAGGACAAAGTTGGTAAAGGGGATTCAGGAACTGAGAAGAAAATGAGGAGGTAATGATAGTTTGTGAAGGAATTTGGAATAGTGCTGTCTTGTTCAGCCTGAAGAAGAGGAGACTCAGGGGAGACCTCATCACTCTCTACAACTACCTGAAAGGTAGTTATAGGCAGGTGGGGGCTGGATTCTTCTCCCAGGTAACTAGTGATAGAATGAGAGGGCATGGCCTGAAGCTGCTCCAGGTGAGGTTTAGGTTAGATGTGAGGAAGCACTTCCTTATGGAAAAGGTCATTAGACACTGGAATAGCCTGCCCAGGGAGGTGGTATAATCACCATCCCTAGTGGTGTTTAAGGAAAGACTCGATGTGGCACTTAGTGACATGGTCTAGCTGGCTGTCATGGTGTCAGGTCTTAGGCTGGACTTGATGGTCTATTCCAGATCTATTCCAGCCTCAACAATAATTCTGTGTAATTCTGTGTACTGTCAGCCAGGACCTTTCCAGTCATGTAAAGTTTGGTGATGTGTGAGGGCTCTTATATCATTCTGTCTTTAAGCAAAGCAGTGACCCGTGACATGGGGCCTTCCAAAAATGTTGTCTTTGTTTACCCAAAAGTTGTGTAAACATTCCCACTCACTGCACTGAAAGGGTTGTATTTTTATAACAGACTGCCATAAACTTTGATTCAATAGTCTGTTCTGGAAGGGGTTAGTATGTTCTCTGAGAACACTATTACCTGGGGTGAGGAATCATTCCAGCAGTGGCCTCTGTGATCTCATATGGTCTAGACAACACAGAAGAAGGTCAGTGTTGCCCACCACACTTGAGGCTCCATCCCACTTAGATTTCCCTACAACTTCAGATCGGATTTGCCTAAAGCCTTCTTGGAAGGCCCTATTTCCTGAACACACTGTATCCAGGTCATCCTGTCCCATTCATTTAGCTCTGTGTGATGGCAATACAGTTAATTGCCTTTTTTTTTCCCATTGCTGAACTGACTGGATCATCCCAGAGGTGCTGAATTTGTTTACTTCTTTAACAAAGTGCATACACTCCTATGGATTTTTTACAAAGGAACCAGAAACATGTAGGAAAAAACAGGAGTGGAAGGCCCTCAATTTTTTTTCTATGAATAATTTAGTGCCAAGTTAACTGAAACATTTGAAAAGGAGATTTTTGGTGCCTAGCTTCATTAAACCCACTATCCCCAAATGTATTCTCTGTCAGTGTCAGCACTGAACACTTCATCTTGTCCCAGTCACAGAAAAGGCCTTGTGGAAATAAAATACACAGGAAAGGAGAGGAAAAGCAGATTATTGTTGCCATTATGCATGTCTGTGTGTGTGCGCATATGCTCTACAAGCTAACAGTGAGGGAAAAAGAAGAATCTATATGAAAAGAAGGAATGAAGCCCCAAGCACATCAGCCTTCCAAAAAGTTTATTCCTTTGGGGGATATGAGCCACACTCAATTGCACTGAAAAGTGTTGTGCTACAGTCCAGCCCCCTTCTCTGGAGTATGTGTTTTAATCAGAGTATTATGGCATTGTCCACTAAGCTTTTACCAGCATGGTGAATGGAACCTCCTTCACTTGGCAGTGGTTCCTGTCAGCGATCTGTCTTCTACAGCTATTTCTGTGGGAAGGCCCTCCATCTGCTGCTTGGCAGGGAGGGTAACTTTCCTCTCATATGTGTGTGGTTTTTTTCTCTCTCTCCCTCTCCTTCTCTTTCCCTGTTTAAGGTATACCCTTTGGAAATTTTCAGCTTCCCAGATTTAGTTTTGCACAGGGTATATACTTTGTTTGACGTGGTCTGGCTTTCCTTTCTGTGAACAGAACGTCACCGCCATGCTCTGCATGTCCCGGTGGAGGGAGAAGAATGTTGTTTGCTTTGACATTACCTTCGCTCTCAGTATGCAACAGGTCAAAAGATGTGACAAGTACACATGCTAATCCCTTTCCTTTTCAGTTAATAGAATAACACAGATGGGAAAGTTTACATTGGGATCTGACACACTCCAAGCTGAAGTGAAGGAGATGAGGTTGGACGTGGCTTTTCATATCAGAGCGGTTACTACACAAATTCACCTTCCTTCTCAGCATCAAGTTCCTCCTATCATCCTAAACCTTATTTTTTCTAAGAATGTTCCTCTTCCCCTTCCACTGTCCTTTCAAAAGAAGTAGGTAAAATTGAGTAAGACTGAAAAAGATTTTGTAGAATTAAATATTCCTCAAGAATCAGTGATGTTCAAATGAAAAAAAAGTTATCATTTTCTATGGAAACATCACCATTTGTTCTGAAATGGTGACTTTTTAAACATTTGGCATTTCTGAGCATTAAAATACCACAAAGGAAAATAATTCCCACTAAACCCAGGTACTTTCTTAGAAATATTACATAAATTTCAACAAAATCCCATATTAACACTTCTGTCACAGAATCACAGAATCACAGAAATTAGGGGCTGGAAGGGACCTAGAAGATCATCTAGTCCAACCCCCCTGCCTGAGCAGGATCACTTAGACCAAGTCTCTCAGGAACAGATCCAGGCGGGTCTTAAGTGTCTCCAGAGATGGAGACTATTTATGTTTAACTTTATCCTGTTTTCTGTTAGTTTGGGTTTTTTTTGTAGCTCCAGAATATGTCCTGAAGATCTGCCACTTAATGTTATTCATTTGGGAAACACACAGAAGAATGAGACCTGGCTATATGTCTCCTATGGGGAAAGCTGCAACAATGACTGACTGAAAGGGCTGGTCCACACACCAAATGCCACTTTCTTTGCACCAGGTATGTACCACTTAACAACATCTTTCCTGAGAAGCTGCTGCCAGCTCTCCATGAGAGAGCAAGTTTCTATCTACCAGGAACTCCTTAACATGAAGAATTTGAGGGTATCTCTGTAATGAGATTAATAGCTAAGATCTACTCTTAGAGGCACATGGGCCTCAGAGAATAAATCTAAACACAGAGAAATTGTATTTTCTATATATATTTTTTTTAATCCTGACTCTATAAACAAAGCTACATGTTAATTAATGAAATTAATATTAGAAATGCAATTAAAATTGTAATATCTTTTACTGTAGAAGACACATATTTGAACTGAACTTACTAGAAATGAGAATATTTAATTTGTATCATAAACTGTTCCTATTGGGTTTGCATAACCACAAATGCATTGCTTGTGGGAAGCACTTGGTGACCTGCTTTCTGATGAGAGAACTAACATCTGTTTGAGAATCACTGACTTTCCTTCATAAGAAAAAGCCTAGCTAACTAGGCTCTTTCAAAACATGCAGTTTCAGAACTGCTTTTTTCACATTGTTTTAGACACTTCTTCATTAATTTTGTGTCAGATAGGGTGTGTAGCTCTTTCAAGACTGCTCCCTACCAACACCTTTGATAATTCACTAATGCTTGATTCAAAAATGAAAAACTCCAATTCAGAATTCAATCTGGAGATACCCTTTTCCCTCCTTTACTGAAAAAAACTGAAATAGCAGCATTTTGACTATTACTGTAGTGATTAAATGTAAGTCAGGTGAGTCCAAGTTGTGATTCCTGAATAGGCACCAACATTTCCATTGGTTTTAGTAAAATTTCAGGTTACTTATTTGGGGCAAGGCATTTAAATGCTTTTGTCATCTTGACCTTTACTCTCTGTTGTAATTTCACTTCTGACTTCTGGACTAAGACCTCTAGCAAAGGAGACCAATTAGTGCCCATCACAAGGAAAGCTTTTGCAACATGGATGACTGCCCGCAAGAAACACAGCTGAGACCACCAACTGTTTTATTTGTTTTTATTCCAATTTCTGCTGATTGAGAAGCTCGTGAGATACATCTCATTTTCCTGGAGGTCCCCTGGGAAGCAGTGGTCAGACAATCCTTTTTTAGCTTGATTTGGGCAATGCTGGTGGTATAGCACTGCTGGTACTGCACTTAGATCACTGTGCTGGTATATCTGTTAGCACAGGCAGCTACCTATGTTATTAGAGGCTGCCTGCCTTAATAAGGTCTCATTCAGTGCAAGAGGAAGCTTATTTCAAGTCATAGAACTCTTGTTGTTAGATGGCAAACACATTAAATCACAGAATCCCAGCATGGTGGGGTTTGGAAAGGATCTTTAAGCATCAATTCATCCAACCCCTCTGCTCCAGCAGGGTTACCCTGAGCAGGTTGCCCAGTATCATGTCCAGGTGGGTTTTGAACCTCTTCTGAGAAGGAGACTCCACAACTTCTCTGAGCAGTCTGTTTCAGTGCTTTGTCACGCTCAAAATTAAAAAGTTTTTCCTTATGTTACTCAGAACCTGATCCAAACAAGTTACCTAAAAGAAAATGTCTTAGTGTCCTGAGCTTCAGGTTGTGGAGAATTAAACATCTCTCATGATGGGGACGGTACTAGAGAGGCTCCATTATGGGTGAGAGCCCATGGTCTGGCCTAGCTTTTTTAAAAAGTCCCCTCCACACTGTAGAGCCAGATGGGGGCTTTCACATATATACCTGTCTGTAGACCTTAGTTTTAAAATATCAGACATCTTAACATTTCTGTGCACTAGGTTATGCCCACAGGTACCACCCAGTCCAGTAGATAGCATCTGAACTGCTTCATCCTTTGGCTAATTTGAGCAGAAATTTCTGTATCCCTTGGAATCACACTCCTCCCTTCTTCCTCCAGTTTGAGGGAGGCCAGTAATTTTCTGGTGACTATTTAACCTCAGAAGGCCTTTTCGCCTTCCCATCTCCTACCCCACAAAGCCCAAGATGCTCTTGCCAGCAAGCTGAGCTGAGGCTTGCCACATTTTCCTAATGTGGTAGGTACAGCCAGGACTTGATCCCTGTAACCTCACAAGCCAGAAACAGTTACAAGATCATGTCCACAGCAAATAAAAAAAATTCTTATATAGAAATGTCTCACTATCCAGAAAATACATTTTCATAATGGAGCTAAGGTACAGCTCGAATGCCAGTTTGTTTAAAGCACATAGTTATACATGTGTGTGTATAGATTATAAAAGTGTTTGGGAAAAACACCTGGAAAATAAATATGTAACTCCAATGAGTTATTTGTCTGTTAAGATAGCCTATGTTTATTCTCATTCCAGAGATCACATGGCTGATCTAACCAAATTTATAACAAAATATTCAAAATATAGATAGTTTTTGTACCAAGAGAGATTAAAGTTTTCCTCTGCCATGATGCCTGTGAAAGGAGGTGGCAATGCCAGGGAACGTGATGTGCTGATGAGACTGTTACTTGTCATAGTTTTCACCGAGATCTCTTTTATTTCTTGTTCGTTTTTGTTTCTCTCTTGTCCTACCTGTAGATATTGGGCTCCTTGGGTAGAACATGCTTTGATGTTCATTGTTACAACAGTCCTTATTCCAGATGAGCTCCTGATTTGGGACCAAAGATAACAGATACTGAATCTAACTTACAAAAGAAAGCTCCACAGCTGAGCTTCAATTTAGAAATGCAACATTAAAAAAGGTTTATGAGAAAGCACAACTTTTGCAGAGTGATTTTTAGTTCCTCTTTCAGTCTTTGATGTATGACAGCCTGATGTATTCCAGGAAGAGGTGACCACACCCATCCAGCAGAGTTTCCTCCTGGTGATACCTCTGTGGTACTTAGCCATCGCCAGACATGGCAGAGAACATTAGGTCACACTTTTGTATTTCATGTGACTTTCCTACGAATCATATCTCATCTTGTCAGCAAAGCATGTCATCTCATCACTCACTTTCTGAGAATTTAGTTGACTCAGTTTCTTTTTCCTTGGTGTGCTTCTCTTTTCCATCACCTCTTGCCAGTCCTGCCTTAGTCCCTGGCACAGTTGTGATACACATATGCATTTTAATGCCATTTGCAGAGCCTAATGTGCCATTTGAACACAATCCTACATGAAGGGGGAAAAAGATGTAGGTTAGAAAGGCACCATTCCTGGAAGACCAGCAGGAAATGGAAAATTTCCATGAATTCAAGGCTGTTATAAGGCTGTCTAAATTCTACCTATGTTGTCATACCTAATGCTATCCACAAGATATTACGGTCCTTCAGAGTTGCCAAACCAATAGAAAACCACAGCTGAACTAGGAGAATTAGATGGAATACAGCTGTTGGAGGGCACATGAGTCTGTGTTCTTCACAGCCATGGAGCTTACTGGCAAAGCTATGTGAATAATGGACTGTTTTTGTTTTCTGACAATTCTGAAAACATGAAGCAAAAATATTTGTGAAGAACTTGAGTGTATTCAAAACAATCTGTCTTTCAAAAGTGTGTGAGCTGAAAAGCTGTCAGCCTTCCTTCTTGGGTTGAGAAGTTTAATTTCATTTTTGTTCATTTAATTGTTTTTGATAATTTCATTTTCTCTAAGATTTAAATAAAAAAAACCACACAAACAAATAATTTTAAGATATTAATGAAAAATGCAGGTATTTCCTTTTGAGATATTTGGAAATGAAACATTTAAATATTTTTGACCCATTTTTATTGGTTGAGATGGTTATTTTAAACCATTAGATTTTGTAGAAACTAACAAAGAGCTGATGAATGTTTTGGTTGATCAGAAATTAGATTTTGGCAGTCTTTGTTCTAGCACTTTGACCAACTCTAGGTATCAATTTTGCTTCTTCTCCCTCCCTTCTTCAAGACACTACCAAAGATAGCACATGACTTCACTTGAGACAACGGTCAAACAATATTGTTTGGCCTAACATGACCTGTACATGTAGAAGAAAGGTATTGTCACCTCTATTGCTTGGACTTTTTGACTTTCTAAGGGTTTATAAAGTCAAACTGACCATACTGCCATCAGAAAGGCAGATGGTCTTAGGAGGACACAAATGTACTTAAAAAGGAAGTTGCTGCAAATGACATAGTACTGTGTGCGTCATATTTCTGCATGGGATTGTTTTGTCTCAGGCAGTGCTGGCCTATTTGCTGAGCTGTGTGCTTATACTGGAATAACCCCCTGCACCTGTAGAGGTGAGAGGTTGACCTTCTGGAAAGCAGATCTGTGGAGAAGGCCCTGGTAGTCCTGGTGGACAAGAGGTTAACCATGAGTCAGCAGTATGGTCTTGTAGCCAAGGAGGCCTATGTTCTCCTGGAGTGTTTGAAGAAAAGTATGGCTAGAAGGTCAAGGGCTGTTCTCCTGCCCCTCTGCTCTGCCCTAGTGAGGCCACCTCTGGAGTATTGTGTCCAGTTCTGGGCTTCCCAGTTCAAAAGAGACAAGGAGCTACTGGAGAAAGTCCAGTGGAGGCTACAGAGATGCTGAGGGAACTGGAGCATCTCTGTGCTGGGGAAAGGCTGAGAGCCCTAGGGCTGTTCAGCTGAAGAACAGCAGCCTCAGAGGGGATCTGATCAGTGTTGATCAATAGCTAAAGGGCAGGGATCAAGAGGATTGGGCCAGACTCTTTTCAGTGGTGCCCAGAAACAGGACAAGGGACAATGAGCACAGACAGGAACGTGGAAGGTTCTACCTAAACATAAAGGAAGTATTTTTCAAATAAGGGTACTGGAGCCCTGGAATAGGCTGCCTAGAGAGGTTGTTCAGTCTCCTTCTCTGGAGAGATAAAAACCCACCTGAACGCAATCCTGGGCACCCTGCTCTAGATGACTCTGCTTTGGCAAGGCAGTTGGACCACATGATCTCTAGAGGTCCCTTCCAACCCCTACCATGCTGTGATTCTGTGATACCATCTGAGGTGTTCTCAGATGTAAGGTGCCCCTGTTTGCATACAAGGGAAGAAGGTTCCATTCCCAAAGGAAGTCTCTTCTACTTGCAGAACATATATTCATTGTTCATCCTCCTTGCAAATGGCGAAAGGCAGTTAAAGTGGTTGAAGCAAGGTTAATGCCTTTACTTGGATAGAGGCCAGTAAAAAAGCAATTATTTTCCCACAAAGAGTGGGAGATGATCAATTAAAATTTCTTTAGAACAAAGAGGCTGCTGGGACTTCTCCAGGAACTCAGGGGTCAAGTCCAGGTTCGTGCTCACTGCCAGGTTTTGTGCTTCATTATGGAAGTCACAAACTCATCTGGAAAAGTGATATAGTGAAACAATTTTCCATTTGCTTAGGATGACCCACAGATGTCCTGGGACATACAAGAATGCAAAATTATTTCTTTAATAAGAGGGCATTGGCACTGAATCGACAGTTTGACATGTTCGGTGCATGTGATTCTCATGTGCAATTCTTATGCTATCTGCTGAAACCATGAAATATTATAAAAATGGACCCATCTGTCTGGAAAGCAGAAAGTCAGTGTCTGACAGACCTCAGTTCTGAATTTCATGTGAGAGAACTGAAGTAGTTGTGGTGCGTCTGTGGTGCATCTCAGTGCTCAATGCACCACTTTGTTTTGCCCCTTCACACAATTGCGTGGGGTTCTTTTCTAGACTGAGGAAATCTTCACTTGGAAATGATGGTTACAAGTATTTTGAGGAAAGAGCTTCTTTAACACCTTTCACACACCTTTATCCTGCTCTAGATATTTTATCTTACCTTGGTATCCTAAAGATCCTGTGACTATGATCTTTTTACTTATACTTGCCATAGGATGGAGACTCTCATTGTGATCTGATAGTATTTGGTAAAAGGTAATGATTTGTAATGGGGCAGTTTTGAGTAAATGATAAAACTACTCTGGGCAAGACTCAGCTTTTAGTAGAGCAGAGCTGTCTCTCTGCAGTGGTTATAGTGACAAATGTAAAACATTTGTACAAAGGGAATATATTAGTCACCAGCTGTTATTATAGGACTTTCACATTATTTAATGACCAGAGTAGGCTTTAGGCAGCCAAGCCAGGGGCTTGTTTGGCCCCTGAGTGCCTCTTACAGCCTTGTAAAACCAGGACAAGACCTTACCCTCTCTTATCTCAAATGCTACATATGAAACAAAGCACGCTGGTGTTTTGCTTGCTAACCATAGATGCAAACTGCTGCAGAGCTTGGGGGTGTTTCATTAGAACTCCATTAAAAATGAACAATCAAGTTGAAAAAAAAAATAAAATATTCAGAATCCACAGAGCAAAGGTTTGCAATGTAAAACCTTCCTGCTGTCTTTTGACTTTCCTGTGAATATAAACATGAGTTACTTTTAATTTTCAACTCTTGGAACTGCTAGGAGTGGCAGAACACTTTTATTTATTTATCTACTTTTTTTTTTTTTTAAAGAGTTTTAAAACCCTGCCCAAATCTGGGCACAGGCTCATGAAAGAGAACTAGCGAAGGCTTGGCGTGGTGGCATTTTATTCTGCTTTTAGATGCAATTTTATCCACTGCTGCAGCTGGCTGTTCCTCTTCTAGCAGCCAGGCTCTTCAGACCATGTGCTTAGGATAGCTTATAAATTGCCAGGCTAGATAGAGATGATTGTGTCTGGCAGAATGTCTTTATTGGTGTTGGTAGTAAAGGAAAAGCATATGTAAAGCTATTGAATGCTGCTGGAAATATGATACCTGGCTGGTGCCTCGTGCCATCTATAAGCCAAATGATGGTGGTTCTGAAGTGACATTCTGCTTTATATTGGTTTTAAACTATTTCCCCTTAGAAGTGGCAAGCCTGATGGATATGTAAAACAACCTTTAAGAGAATTTAAGACAGATGAACTCTGCAGGGTTTTTTTTTACTCAAGATTATCAGAGCCCAGGATGATTAAATCTGAAAGCACCTCTGATCTGAACTAGCACCAATTGCTAGTGAGTTACCTAACTGTAGCTGCCAAAGAAAGGTCAATAAAGGATGATGAAAAGGAAAATAGACCATTGCTTAAATGCAACACAGGGTTTTGAGGCTCTGCTCTCATCAGGAAAATGAAATGCAAGTGAGATACTCATCTACATGGTGTCACCACTGTTTCAGCCTCACAGCCAATCGTAGTCAGGCAGAAGGACCGATATTCTGTAAACTTTTACAGCTAACTTTGCTCATCCAAGTTGTCTTTGGAAAGCAGGTAGATACGAAAGTTCACAAACATTTGCAGTGCTGAGAACATAGTGTGGAGTGTCTGAAACCGTTTTCTTTTTAGCCATCTTTCTTTTACCAAGATGAGCTGAGAATTAAAGATCTCGAACAACTTGTCAAACAAATAACTTCAGCATCTTTTAGCATATTCTCAATCACATTGAAAAACGTAATTTGATCTTTAGTCTCAAAGGTGTTACTTGTTTATGTATGAACAAATTCACATTTTCAGATGAAAAGTTGGTTGTAGTAGGAAAAAAACAACAAAACCAAACAGAGGAATATGGTGCCTGACTCCGTTAGTGTTGCATTTAACTCCATTTAGCCTTTCCAGTGACTGCCTTTCCCGGTGAGGAAGCCTGTCGCTGGGGAGGCTGCAGAGCGTGCTGTCAGATGTGACCTCTCTCCTCTGGTGGTGGAATGGGGGCTCGCGCCGGTGACCGAGCATGCTGGTCCTGTGCAGCAGTGGATGAAGTGAAAGGATCGTGTGCTGCTGGCTCTGAAGTGAAAACAATCACTCTGAAATTTCAGAGCTTCCTTAGAAATGTAAAAAAATGGGGTGGGAGCATAAGTTAATTGTGCTTTTACACACTGTTATACTTGTCACCGTGCCAGACTCTACATTTCTTCCAAGGGTGAAATGAAAACTCCAAATTCATGTGGTTATGAAACAATTTCAGTATGAGCATTCAGTGAAGAATTATAAAGTGGGAAAGACAAAGTCCTGTGTCACAGCTGGTTGAGAGGGGTTTGAATTGATCAAGGCTTCTTCCAACTTGGAGGAACCTATTGGAGTGTATTGAAACCATTCTACATCTGTATGTTGAATGTATATAAGGTACTGCAGAAAAGCTGATTTGTTATGACATTTCTTTGATTAGGAGATGAGGCAACTGGCAGAAGGTATCACCATCATTCCAAGAAATCTTGTTTCTCTGCAACTGGAGATTTAGGAAATTAATCTGGTTTGCCCTGATTTACACCAGAATAAATTCATACACTGGAACCTGGGCATGGTGAGTAATGACTGGCACTGTGGGGGACTTCTGGATAAATAATGATCACAGTGGGAGACCTTGGTGACAAGGACCAAACACCATTTTCTTTCCTGCAATAAAGGAGCCTGAGGTACCTGAAGGCCTTGGTAAGCTAAGCTGGGGTCAGCCCCACTTTGTTTTAGTCCCGAGGCCAAGGGTGTGCAACACCATTTTAAAATCACATTATTCACCCTTGTGATTTCATCCTGAACCACACATACTTCATAGAGGCTATAATTGCAAGGTCAGTCCTGATTTACATCACAATAAATGGAGAACCAATCTCAAGTAAGTATCTCATTGGACAAATAGTGTTTGCTTATTTTTGTTATTAGAGATGAATCAAGGGGAAAAAAAACATGCAGACGGAAGGGGTCAAAATACCCTGAGGCTAAAACTAAACTGGAGCAAATCCATGTGAAAAACTTGAGTGTGTCTGAAATGAGCACATGCAAATCTATTATTTCAGATCCATAAACTCAAATCCTTAAAGACATGTTGGAGCCTAACTCTTGGGTGCTTAACTCCCATTGATAACACCATGTGCTAATTCAGGCACCCAGGTTTCCTTGTAATGTTCTTACTACGATGAACAGTTGGTCTTGAGGGAAAACATTTACATAGATGACAGCTATTTTCAGGAAAATGAAAAGTACTGGGTGAAAAAGGAGGTTTTGACATTGTGTGAAATATGGGGTTTACACACAGTAGTTTGCTCTGTGTGTATATAAATGGGTGATTTAACATATATTGATTCACACACCATTTGTAAGTGTCTAAGTTATTTATTTATAGAGATGTATGGAAACCATGGTTTGAAAAGCAGTTTGCATAACATCTGGTATGTCAACAATGTAACCTTTCAATTTATGTGTTGGTGAAAATGTCAATATAATGAACCTGAACTCAGCATTGGTTTACACAAATTTCCTGGCAGACAAAGCAGTAATGATTTGCATGTCAGTGTAAGTGACGTGTGCCCTGCAGTTTTGAGTAGTTTACACAGCTAAGAGGTATAGAAAGGGTAGAGCATATGGCTGGTTCCTTATGAACTGATGCTGGCAGTTCAAACTGTGTGTATTTGTGCCATGTGAAACATTTTGTCTCATTTTGACGTCCAATTTTGCAGAAGCAGCCTTTGCTTTATTTTTTTCCACTGAAACAACTTTTTAAAATTATTATTTGGATATATATATTATTTGGATATATGGAAAAAAAGCAGAGAAGATAAAAACTGTAGACCTGAGGGTGACTTCAAATTCTTGTAGCACGTAACCCATGAGCCTCCTTGAGTGCACTTGTTTCAATTACTTTGACAATTTCTGTGTTTTCTAGGGACAAAGATATTGTACCTGGATGCAATAGAGGAATCTAGTGGGTTCTTGATTGCTCTTAATAACATGCCAAGAATATGGAATGGCAACAATGACATTTACACCTTTTATGTTTCAAGATAGGTCAAATAAATCACAACATTTTCTTCATACTGTGACTCACTGACTGACACTTCTGAAGTAGGAAAGTGCTAAATGCTGTTAATACTGAATAGTAAAAACCTCTCTTAAGTGTAGAATCAAAGCCACTGCTGGTATAGAGTTTCTCCTTAATTTTAGGGACTTGAGGTCTGCACAGAGAAGTCATTGACCATTTCTTCTCCCCACACTATCTGTGTGAAAAGGCAGGAGACCTGGTTTTAGAAAAGTGCCTTCAAACACATCTGTCAACCTCGTATTTCAGGATGTGGTGTGAGCTGGGTGGTGGGCTGAGAGGGTGCTCAGTGCCAGCCAGACACCAGCTGTGTCGCTGCACGGTACAGCTTCATTTCTTCACCATTTTATATCACGGGGATGGGTACAGGGCTGGTAGGACAGGTTATCTCCTTCCTTCTCTCTGCCTTCATTTCCTTCCTTGGCTCCCCAACCCAAAACATAAACTTTGTGGTTTGGATTTCAATCAAGCTACCAAAAAAAAGGTGGAGGAGGGAAAGAGACAGTTACTTAACCACTTCATGTGTGATTTTTCTTCTTTTCCTTTTTTTCTTTTTTCTTTTCTTTTTTTTCAATGTTAAAAAATTTGTTTTGTTCTGAAGAACCAGCTGGCCAGACTATCTGGTTTGGATCTGATTCGGGTGGTGTATGTCTGTATGTGTGAGGGAGGGGTCACAGGGAAAGCTTTGTGCATCTGTTATTATCTGATAGCTTTAAAAAAATAAAACCATATATGACCCCATACTCACATCTAAGAAGAGGAAATTTTCCCAGGTTTTGCAGAGCTTTCAGTTTTTTGTGGAAGATTTCTATTAGCTAGAATACACAGATTGAACCAGTGCCAACTGTTTGTAACAGCATCAAAGATTTTTTTTTTAATCATTCTCTTCTACTCACTACATAGACCTTTCTGTTTGTCCAGTGCTAATTTTCCTTTTATAAGTCGGGGCACATGCAGTGATCCCAGGTGAGGTGTGTGCTTCAGCCTCCAGCATTTTCTGGGTGGGAGGAGATGCTGAAGCAGAGCTCCTCCACCTCTCCCTCAAATCCAGTACCACTGCAGGGAAATGATCTGCAGTGACATACAACAGGCATCCTGAGCAGGGTGCCCAGCATGCAAGACTTGCAGTGGGGCAGCCTTTCTCAGGCTGATTCTGAGATACTTTCAGGTTTCCCAGGATTTGATGATCGGACTTTTCAAAATTTTCTTCAAAAATCATTATGTCTTTGTGCAACATCTGATTATAATCAGTTTTAAGGAGTGTTTTATTAATCATAACATGCTTTAAACAAATGCTTTTTTGCCTGGACATTTTCAGCAAAATGAAGACATTCAGTATCTTATCTGGGAGATAAAATGCACTTGAAACTGTATATGATGAGAAATACACTTATCTGTGCAGAGATAATATATAAAAAGCACTAGTTGCACAAAGGAAATGCAGCCACGGACCTTATTGCCTGATGTTGGTTCGTTGATTTTTTTTTTTAACATGCCTAAACAAAAATCATAAAACCTCTACAAATATCTGAATGGTGCTGAAGTTTATTTATTTATTTACTGTTTAGTGTGGGACTCCTGCTGAGTTTTCCCTCCAGCTGTGCTGACTCTGGACCCTAACTGGGGTTCTGTGTAACATTTCATACAAGACAGAGCATTATTTAGGGTTTCGGCCACACTTCTCACCACATTAAAATCAAATTGAGGTCTCACAGGTCATGTTGCTGCCCTAAGTGGTACAGTCCTTTAAAGGTCTTTCCCCTTTCCCTCTTTTTTTGGGCATTCAGCCTTTTTCTTCATCTAGATTGGAAAATGAATACACAAGTGAGTTAAAGCCCCAATCCCATCTAGTTTCTTTGCAGTGTAGTCAAAACCTGTTCTACTTTAATTCCCTCTACTGTATTTTTCCTGTAATGTTAACTTGCTCCGCATTTTGTTTACACAGATGGAGGCAACACATTTGACTGTGAAAACAGCAGTACAGAACTGCATCTACAAAACTTCAGCACATGTACGTGGCCTCTTTTCTGTGATCTCTGGTTCTCAGTTTTAGACTACATTTTAGTTTCCCAACTTCAGACTCCTGGAAAGATGTGAAGCCCTTGAGTACCCACTTGACCACTTATTCTTTGCTTTAATGCTTGTTTATCTTTCCTGCCTTTTGGTGCTCTGGGCTATTAACAAAACAAGTGCTTCTCAGGCTGAAAAACCACCTTTGTATCGGCTCAGCTTCCTTCAAATGCACAGACAAGTCATCTGTGGGTGCAGACGAGTTGGTTTTTTTGGTGAGCTCAATACTCAGAGGCTGCAGAGAGTCTGGCAGCACATGCTGATCCGTGGAGAACAGAGCTCCTTGGACTTACATTTTCAGATGTGCATGAGGGCTGAAAGCAAAGCTTCTGAGGAATGTGCATTTGGAGGTGTCTTCTGCGCCTTGGGAGGCTTCTTCCACTTCTGCTGTGAAGGAGAGAGTGGTAAGTAGAGGAGAGTTTGACTTCTCTGGAAATGAGTTGAGGAAGAGAATAACCAAAAAAGTAGCTCAGGGCAGCAAGTTAATTCAGAGGAGAGGTTCATATTGGGTTGAGTTTTGTTTTAAGGTTCTGATTCATCTGAGCTGAGCACAACATCAGCTGAAATTCAGAATGAAACTAGGACACAAACTTAATTGCAAAACCATCTGAAACCACAGGACGCAGTCACAGAAAATTCTCACTCGTTTGAGGCTGGCATAGGTTTTCACTTTGAGCTTCAGCAGGAGGTTTTGGGGACCACAAAACAGATTCAATGAGTTAAAAATTCATTTGCTTTCCCCAAATCAATCCTGGACTAGCAAAACTATTGAGGGGGATGATCAGAGAGCATCTGCACAAGTAAGAACAACGACTGACTGGCACACTGCTTTTCCACCTAACATTGAGATTTGTAGGGGATGTGTTGTAACTGTTGGTGTAAACAGATACAATCAGATCATCCTAAAATACCTCTATTCAATGCCAGAGCAATGAGTGACACAGAAAAGCCAAAAGTCCACAGCTGTTTCTCTTGAAAATAACCAACAAACCAAGAACCTCAGACCTACTGAGACTGGCCAGCCACAGCTCTCGCGCTGTCTTCTATTTGTCAGCTGTTGATGGCTGATTCCTGGAAATAAGCAGGGAGAGAGCGTGCCTGACATGAACAGTCTTGTGGTTGCATTGAGAAAGCCAAAACAACAGCTTAAAGCAAGTTCTTCCAGCAGTATCACTCCCTTGCCTGTCACCATTTTTCTACTGCTCCTTAAGAGAGTATCTTCTGCTACAGATATGTAGCCCTCTTTGGATTTCACTACTGCCACTATACTAGTTTTGTCTTTAAAGGCAGACTTTGTCCAACTCTCAGGAGTCTGAAATGTACTTTTTTTACACTAGAAGCAGATAGGGACAATCTTTTTAGTCTGTTGCAATAGGGCAAGGAGTGATGGTTTTAAACTAAAAGAGGGGAGATTTAGACAAGATACAAGGAAGAAAATTTTTACACTGAGGGTGGTGAGACTCTGGCCCAGGTTGCCCAGAGGTAGTTAATGATTCATCCCTGGAACCATTCCAGATCAGGTTGGACAGAACTCTAAGCAACCTGCTCTGGTGGCACATGTACCTGCTCAGTGTAGGGGGCTAGATTGCCTTGATAGGTCCCTTCTAACCCAACCCACTCTATGATTCTATGATTCTATGACCCTGTGGGATGGGTTCAGCCTCTGGGAGGTTTTACACAGAAGGACTCCATGGCTTGGGTGCTCATCCTGTGCTATTGAAATGTCCGTCCACCTTGCTGTGACTCCATTGTTGCAACAGAGGTAAAGAAGTGCAGGGGAGCAGCTTCAGACTTTTTGTTCTTCGTAGTATATAAAGCCAAATTTCTCAGAGGTTGGGAGACATGCTGCCTTCAGCTCTAAACTGTGCTCTACATGAGATTTTTGGGAAGTTCAATCCTGTGCACCCTGGGGAAGCTGAGGATTTGATGCAAAGCCTCTTTATATCAGGAAAAAGGTTGCTGCTGAGCTGAGTGGGGTTTGGGGTAGCAGAGAAGTGAATCCTGCTGCTGGGATAGGTGAACCATTGAAAAATGCAGGTTTTTCTGATGCCCTTGGCATTTAGAGTTTGTGGGTGTGAACCCTGACTGTTCACTTCTGCTTTTCATGGGTGTGTTTAGTGTGGTGCACGTATCGTGTGGAGTTATGAATCACTTCATTTTCCCATCAGTTTTTGTGTGTTTATCTGATTTTTATGAGATGGAAGAGTGTATCACTTCTGGGCAAAACATACAGTACTATATTGAGGGAGGCAAATCCAAGAAAAATAGTATCTGAATGTTCTTTGCTTTACAATCCAGCACATGTAGGCGTTTATTATTTCTGAAGGCTCTCTTGTCAATCGGACATCGAACAATCATGACATCTGTTGCAAGTTATTGTCCTCCAGAGTCATTTCAAACAGTTCAGAGTTTGCTTTTTAAAATGCACCACAAATAAAGCCCAGAATTACCTCCCTGTCCTCACAGAGGCAAGTTGGAACCTCCTGGGAAAATGCTGCACACCCCAAGGAGGTGGAGAAGCTTAGCAGAAGGGGGTGTTTTGGTTCTCTCTGCCCTACCATGGGTTAAGCACTGAAATCCACAGTTCACACCGTGAGAGAGAACCCCACTGAGGTCCACCAGAGATGAAAGAATGGTCATTTCATCAAAACAAAAACAAAGACTGAGTGCAAATGCTGACCTACAGCTCCAGCCCTTCTGAGCCATTGTCCTGGGCTGCATCAGGGATCCTTGTGTTGGTGTTCACAGGTTTGCGTGTTGTTGACACCTCTCATACCACTGTTGGGAGCTGGGAAGGGCAAACCCAAGTCAGCTTTCCCTTTCAGACCATCTGCCTTTATCAGGGAAGAAATACTGTCTGTTTGTTTAGGTGAGATATTAGTCTGCTCCTGGAGCTCCAGGTCACTGTAAATGTAACACAAGCCCTATTTCCTGTGAGGAAAGGGGAAAAAATATGCCTGTGAATTGTCTCTGATATGCTGCCAATTGTCAGAGAAGATTCAATTTTGCGGAGAATTACTGTGCTCTTAAAGAGCTGCACTAGTGACAGAGATTTAGCGCAGCTATTCCTGCCAGAAATTGAAAATTTGTCTTTGATTTCCATAAAACCAGGACTGAGACTGGTAGCTAGTTGTCCCTCCACACTGCTCGAGAAAAGGTTGAATGTCTTGGAGGGGATATTGAAGCAGTGGGTTGTGTTAATGGGCCTACTGTGGGGTGTGAAGGGGCATGTGTGGTGGAGGGGCAAAACCTGCAAGGAGGGCTGGACAGGAACTGGGATAATGCTGGCGGGTCCTGGGGTGAGGTTTTCTGTCATTGTTCTGTTATGATAAATGGCATTTTCTTGGCACCTGGCTAAAAAGCCAGACCAAAAGAGATACAGAATTTGCTCTGTGTGTGTGTGTTACCCACACATGATCACTGTTAATCCAATAGAGTAAATGTGTGAGCTGTAGAGTGACCCAAAGCTGCTACAATAAATAGTGCAGTAGGTCACTGGTGTGTTTTCATTTTGTTTGCGTTTCCTGTATCAAGGCCAATCTCAGCTGTTGTCTAAGTGGAGTAGGCCCTCCACAGATGCAGTGACATTGTGACAAGTAAAATGGATTCACCCATTTGGTCTCTCTTATGATAGAAAAAAAAAAATTCCAAAGAAACCAAAACACAAAACTGGCAAGTAAATAATTTACCTTTATTTTTGTTATGTGTATTGCAAGAGTATTATTTCAACTTTAGCTTGGGTAAAGGTCCAGTGCACTTAGGTACAGCTGATGTTGACAGAGTAGACCAAACAACACCCATGTTTTTGGAAAGATTCATCCTCTAAAGTGTTCTGTGGTAAAGAAATTTAAAAACTAAAATAAATCCCATGGATAATACCATATGTTAAGTGGGTATCCTGCCATTTTGAGTGTGTCCACATGCCAGTGCTGAACCTTCCACAGAAGCGATCATCTTTTTCATGTTAGCTTTAGTGGCAGAGTAATAGTTAAAAATATATTTTTAATATATGTATAGTAACCATAAAGAGACTTAATTTCTATTTAGCTTACTACTGCAACAAGCAACAGTTTGCTCAGTGGTTGGAAGTAGCCCAGAAGGAATGCCAAAAAGCAATTTTGCAGAAGGATGTAAGGTATGTTCTTGTGCCATTTGGTCAGCTATCAGGGTTGTTATGATACAACCTCTCTGGGGAGCCAGTTCCAGTGCTCTGTGACCCTTATAGTAAAAAGCTTCTTGTGCTCTAGCTTCCAACCATTTCCCCTTGTCCTATCACAGGGCATAAGTGAGAAGAGGCTGTGTATGTGTGTGTGTGTGTGTCCCCGACACTCAGCCCTCATATATTTATAAACATTTATTAAATCCCCTCTCAGTCATCTCCAGACTAAAGAGCCCCAGGTCTCTCAGCCTTTCCTCATAAGACACATGTTCTGGTCCCTTAATCATCCTTGTAGCTCTCCATTGGACTCTCTCCAGTAGTCTCCCTTGTCCCTCTCTCAAACATTTGCTGTCACCATCCTTGGTTTTTGATAGAGTTGATTAGCTGCTGATTTCCCTCGTGTTCCTTCAGCCTTTTGATGGCTGCCTACTAAATACATGCCTGCATTATGCTCTTCATGCTTTCCCTGTTGTATCTCTGCTGCAGTAAAAGAGATGCATGTATTTACAATACATCTGTACATATTTTGTATACTTACATCGAGGGAAACAAGTGACCAGTTTTGCACTAAATGAAGGTAAGGAAGGTATTAACAATAAAGCAAAATTTTGGGAAATGCCACTCTTTCCATCTCCGTTTGCCAGTGTTCTGAAATCTCCTTTAGAGGTGGCTCCATCTTTCCATTCACCCTAAATCCTATTAATTAATCCCTTATTTATTTTAGTCAATTGAAAAAATATGCCATTATTGCTTGAATAAGTTTGAGATCTGCTTTGAATGGGTAAAATGACTTAATCCGTTTCTTGTGCGACAAATACATTTTAAGCTTCTTGGTCTGTCTGCACTGAAGATGTCAAAATTTAATGCTTTAAAATCAATTTAAGTGATAGGTCTTTTAATATAGTTTCTAGCCTGGGAATCTAAAATACTTCACTGGGTTTACAAATGTATATTCACAGAAGAGCAGTACTGTCTCAGATGTAGGAGGGCATATCAGAATTAACCACAGAAAAAAAAAAACAGACCTGCTACTATAGTGTCATGAACTGTTGGGAAAAATAACTATTATTCACCAAATCTAGGATCCAGTTCCTGGGGAAAAGATAATTTCTCCTGAAAACACCTGCAGGGTAAAGTTTATTCCCTTTCTGTCAGCCTGAGTAACAAAGTAAGGATGCTGTAATAAATGATGGCAGGGGCTGAAAAAGATGTAAGAAGATGGAAAAGAAATCATTAATCCACTGCACCAACTCTGCTGCATCCGATCATAGCCAGCAGATACCAGCCTGCCAGCACATCCCTTTTATCCACAGGTTATCTCCTCATGTGCACTGTTTGTTTTGCTTGGGCTTTTTGTTTTGCTTTTTATTCCCCTCCAGCAACTCTGAATCTTATCCCCTCTGTGAAAAGCCTCAGGTACACAGGAGTACCTATCTTTGCCTCTGATTTTTATCATCTTCTGCAAAAGTAAGAATTTCCTGAAAATCTGCCTCTGCTCCTTCCCCAGCCACGATGCAGTGCAACTCCATAGGTTGCCCATGGAAAACAGCTTAACAAGGTTACCGTGCTGCCACTCTGGAAATAGACATCAACTGTTTTCAGTTTATTATTCATACTATTAAGTATGACCTAAATTTGTATTGTTGTATAACCACATGACAGTTCCTTCAGTTCTTACAAAGCAACTCTTCTTCTCCTCTTCCTCCTCCTTCACTGGCTATCCAGAGAAGTGAAAAGCCCACAACGTGAGTTCATGCTCCTGACAAGAGGAGTGTTGTCAGGAATATACAAGCTGTGGTTTTTTCCTTTCTGCATCCTGAAAGTGAAGAAAAAGAACCTTTAATGTAACCAAAGTGCTGTTATTCTTTTTCCTTCTTTGAGCTAATAAAAGGTATCATTATATTATCACACTTGTGTCCCTTCCATGTTTATCCTGGCCCATATTCTCTGCTGCAACAACAAGAGCATAGAACATGCTATGAGAAACTCTAGGTTAAGTTTATTTGACTTTTTTTTTTTTTTTTTTAACCTATGTTGTAATCAGGATTGTTTTGCTAACTTAGTTCACCAAGATAGTTTTTGGTGAAGGCTGAGATTTGCTTAAGTGGCCAGAAAGAGAATACGTATGACTGCTTTATGTCTTGCCACCCTGAATTGTAATATTTTGTTTATTATTACTTTTGGTCATGCTTTATTGCCGAGTAGAGAGGTCACATTTAGAACCTGTATTTGTTCTCTACAGGTTCTGGGATTTGAAACCACAAGCAGTCACTGAACTTTTTGTCTCCCTTAGGTAAATGTGACCAAGTAGCCAGACCAGGTTCTCTCTCCTCTGTGGGGTGCCTGTCGGGAGCAGAATTGTGACATTGGCCTATCTCTAAAAGAGCAGGTAAGAAAGACAAGGCTGAAATGTTCCCTCCAAAACATATTCTGCTCTATTCTCACCACATTCCCATATTTTCACCCTTTTTATTGCTCTTAAATCCACAGTTTTCTAGTCAGTCTTTTTTTTTTTTTTTTTTTTTTTTAATAAATGGGTTTGAAAATAAACATGGTTATACTCCACATAGAAATTATTTAAAAGATATGCCTGACTTCTTGTATAGTGGTGGATTCCATCATGGCAATAGAAAAGACTCTTTATTCTACAGATGGAAAAATGGGTTTGGGATGTGTCCAATGCTTTGTATTTCCAAATAAATCAGTGGTAGAACAAAAGTGTATTCACTTCAAGAGGATTTTCTAGCCTCACACTGCTCAGTGAGAGCAGTAGCATTGCCAGGTAATACCTGGAGATGTGGCAAGCTTGGAAAGATTTCAGGCATTTGCTTTAAATCTGTTTAAGCAAAGGGGTAGAATTTCTCCTTTAAAGCACTGGGTGAAGTGAGGGGTCTTCAGGTGTTCTCCA